>WYDI02010633.1:0-34000 GCA_009867235.2 Psittacus erithacus | reverse complement strand
CCTCCTCCCAGGGCAGAGCATGAGACTCAGAAAGTCCTTGGTCAGACTAAGCATTCTAAGCAGTAGCTAGAAACATCGGTGTTATCAGTGCTGTTCCCGGTCCGAAAGTCAAAAACACAGTGCTGCACCAGCCACTAAGAAGGAGAAAAATGACTGCTACTGCTGAACCCAGGACAATGTGTGTATATTGTTGCATATTTTCTTATATTATTTCATTCTGCATTTTATTTTTGTTCCATGTTAATGAGAAAAATACAAACTTTTATGTAATAAAAAGCAATGCAAATTCTAGCCTATAAATTGAAACAAGCCCAAACTGAACTTTAAAAGCTTCCAAACAAACAAGCAAACCAAGATCCTTTTTTAACAGCCAACATCAATTTTGCATACATTTATACTCCCTTATTCAAGCTGAGATTGAAATAAAAGTGCTGAAATATCACAACAAAGCTTATGCATGTAGCTGTTCCAGCATGACCTGGAGAGGTAGGTATCAATGATTTTGGGAGAGAGCAATGATCATGAAGCCAGTTGTCAACATTTAGAAAGCCCATGCAGTTCAGAAAATTTATTACTATTTTACCGAGCATGTGTCTGAAAGAAATCTTTACCAAGTTTTATTTAGAGGTCTCCTGGCCCCAGAGCAATCAGAAAGAAGTGTATGGATGGGAAAAGATATTAGGAACTTTCCTTCTCATGTTTCATCCTCAGTCCCTCAGAAGGGGGCATTCCCACCTGCAGTTCAGACAGGACACGCAACCCTCATCAGGAGGAGTAATTGGGAGTATAATTAATCTTTTTGCCTATTAACAGGCATTACCCAAATAATTATTTGGAACTTTGAATATCCAACTAACCCAACCCAATTCTAACAGCAAAATAGCAACCAAAGGGAGGAGGGGAGGGAGTAGGAAGGAAAGAGGGGGAGAGGTGGAGGGGCAACACAACCATCAGCAAAAAACAGTCAAACGAAAACACATAAACAAACCAATCAACCCATTTACATCCAGAATGAAGCATCTCTAGCTATCATCATAAGTATTTTGGAAATATCTTCAGTGACAGTTCTCCTTTCTTCTTCACATCCACTATTACTAAAATAGGAAATCTATAAGGCATGAGATGCAAGAGCATCTGGCTCTTGTAATAGCCTCAAAATAGATTGCTTCTCAAAATTTAGTTGAACTGGAATTTACTCTAAATCTGGTAGCATGGTAAAACACTTTTTCACTCTGATCTTGTCATTTTAGGCTATCTAGATCAGCTTAAATCAGTTCATGACAGTGGCAAAAAATTATACTCTCATGATCATTCAGGCCAAGATTATGCCCATTTGTGGTTCTAGTCTGACAACAGTTTTTGATCACATAGAATCTTCCTAGTGTCAGCTGTCCTCTCTGAAAGCATGAAGAGTAGATAGTAAAAGTCATCTAGAGTACAGCATGGTCAAGGCATCCTAAGGAGTGCAATTTAGACAGAACCACTCTTAAAGGCTAAACTTGGAATGACCAGGAAGTAAGACTAGAAAAAATATGTAGAAAGATAGCATAGGTGACTTTCAGGCCACCATATTTTTTTTTTCAGAGTAGCTGAGAGCTTGCAGCTAAATATCCTCCCAGTTTCACAGATAACACTCCATTTTTCTTGGATTTGGAGTAGGGATCATCAGAGGTTGGGAGGAAAGATATGATTTGAGGGGAGATAGTATTTCAGATTATTTTGAGGTAGCTAAGACTTTTTCTGAATAGTGAAGTTATTGAGAAATAGGGTAAAGGTGTGATTTTGCATTATTTCTCAATGTCTTCCTACCTAAATGATCTTAACTTTGTAGGAAAATAACACAGGTTGGGGAAAAATTGAGAAATATGGTTTCACAAAGCTCAGCTCAGAGACTGTAATATTGGAGCAGCTTCGAGATTAACAGAGTGTGCTTGGAACAGACAAGGCCTGCGCAATATCCTTGAAATGGGGAGTAGAGTGGTACGGAGGTACCATGGCCCATCCCTGTTGTCAAGGATAAAGAAGATAACTGCATGGTTGCTGTCAAGAAAGATGGATCGCAGCTGCTGCCTCAGCAGTGATGGTGAGAACATGTCCTGTAGCTGAACTTTGCTTCATTATGATGTCATTATAATACAACCTTATAATGTCATTATAATACAACATTATAATGTCATTATAATAAAACACACACCCACCTCAAAAGATACTCCCCTCCACGTTGCGATCACCCCTCACTGAGCTTGCGCTTTGAAATTCTTTTAGCCTGTACCTTTAAATCAAAGCGAGGAAAATTCACACCAATCGTAACAAAGGTATGAAAGGAATGTATGATTAAAGTAACCCAAGCTCCACCTAAAAGTAAAGAAATAGTATAAATTGGCAAAAGAAAAGGGGGATGTTAGGGAGAAACCCTCCATCAAAATATCTGGGATCAGTTGACGGGCTGGATCTCTCTTCCACCCCCCCATAGGGATGCCTACTGGGTAAGAGCCCTGTGTTATGTGCATTTACTTACTAACATGTTGCTAGCTATTTCATATTATCACCAATCTGTTTTTGATTGTATATTATTGCGAACCAAATCTGTTGTAGTCAGTCCCTATCACGGGCTATCTTGAATCTGTATCCTGTCACAAGTATATATAATAAATTTCTTACATATATGTTTCCGGAAACCTTAAGGGATTTGGCCTAATGTGCTGCTCGTGGGGTCCCTGAATAGGTTAGGCGAACACCCTCTGACTTAGCGAACTGGCCAAGGCGGGGTAGGTGGGTCTGATACAAGTGTCTCGTCTTTCTTGGGAAGCGGGTAGACTACCTGGCATCATAACATGACAAACTTGCACATAGTCAGATGCATTGTATGGTGTGTGTTTGGAGACTTGGCTGAAGAAGTTCTGAGGAGAAAGGGAGATCATACTTTGACCTGTAGGGGGCCAGGACATAGATCTACTACACCCCTCTCCACTTCAGGTTCCCTTTGGGCACAGCCCCATCAAATAGCATGTTGCAAAAATGTTTTAAATAGCAAAACCTAGATATACTATTGGTGCAAAAGAAGAATTGGTCACCAAAAAGGTTATAAATAAGAATAGTTATTTCAGGCATATTTACTCACTAGGACAAAATTTGCAGAGTTATGAACTTTCATAAAACATACAACTACAAAACTACCCCAAAACAACTAAATTACCAGGCTTTCAGCATATGACTAAATAGCATCTGAACTGTAAAGGACAATCTCATTCACTAAAACTTAAATAACTCAGAAAATAAACAACCAATATGCAAACATGCAACAAGCAAATACACAATATCACAAGATGAATATATTCATCAAGTAATATCTGTGAATTTGGAAGACACAGGAAAGCAAGAGCAAGTTACTGAATATGCAGAGCACTACCTTCCAGATAAAAGCAAAATAAACTTGCTTTGTGGATATGTCTAATTTAATACATATTTATATTAATATGCCTAATTTAAGTGAGCTTTTGTAGTTTACATTAAAAAAAAATAATAAAAATAAATAAATAAATAAACAAATAAATGAAATCTATTTTCTTCCCTGAACCCATCTGTCATGTAATCAGATTCCGTGGTCATCACACACCAATATTATAAAATCAAAGTACAGACGGTGGTTTATTACAAAATAACATAGGAGGCTTAGAGTAGATGATACATTTGGTCATTTTTGCACATAAACTCCCTGATTAAGTATGAAAAATGTGAACATTTGTTTATCTTGGAAAAACTGCTATTACTTGTCAAGCATGACCAATTAGGTATTTCTAAAGTTATTCATATAATTAAGAAAAACAGCCATCTGTAAAGTCACAAGTTTGTATCTCTGTCTTTTGGTTTTGGTTGTTTCTCCCCGCCTCCTATTATAAATGTAATTTCTCTAATCTCTTTTACTCATAAAACAGTAACAGCAAAAGCACAGAGAATGCTGATTGTAACAGGTCTATGGAAACTTCCTCAATTTTTCTTCCTTGTCTTTTATTTTTCTCCCTTTTTAAAACACAGATGTTAGTTGGAAATAAGCAAAGAAAATAAAGCAGTTTCTAAGAAATATTTATATTTTCATTCGCTGCTGCACTTAAGGGATTCACAAGACCTAGATAACAAAAGAAAAATTAAAGCTTCTTGTATTTTTCATTTACTTCTAGATTCTGTATGCTTAAGGGAAAGCTTAGCCGTAGAAACATACTGAGCGTGACTAACTGTAGTTTAAGTTGACGCAACAGTGTCTGTAGAATGCTGATGGGATCAATAAAAAGACATTTAGACCTTTTAAACACAGCATTAGAATTGAGGTGTGAGCTAGGAACGCACTCTCGTTGCAGTTTCACCAACTCAGAAATTCTCTTAGGAAACTTAAGAAAAAGACCAAACCAACTTGTACCTGAAGGATAGGAATGAAATAGGGACAGATAGGAGAAACCTCCCCTGAAAATAAGTCTGAATACTCCACCACCCTCTATAACGACAGCGTTGTCCCTGGCACTCTTATCGAATCAGTTCAGAGGGCAACTTTGATTAGAAAACAGGAGGCTGTAAAAGAAGAATCTCCATAGTTTTAAAAGGATTTAATAAGGTCATGTTACCGATCACACAATTATAATTTAGGTTGAAAGGGAACTCCAAAGGTTGTTTACATTGTCTCCTTGTTCCAGGATTGCTCATGCTGCTCAAGGGCATATCCACAAAAGTTCCAAGTATTTCAAGGGATGGAAATCCAACAACTTGAGCACCCTGTTCGTGTGTTTGATAACTGTCTTGACAAAAACAGTAAAAAGAAAGAAACTAACCACATCAACCACCATCACTCCTTTTGTCTTCTCTAAAGCTCCTGTGCTTCAGCTTATGTCCTTTGCCTTCTGTTCGCCTCTGAGAAGGGTCTCTAAATATCTTCTCCACACAGTCCCATCAGGAAGCTGTAGACAAAACCAAAATCAGCTTTTAGGCCAAATCTTTCTCAGGCTGAACAAGCCTTGTTCCCACAGCTTCTCTCCACAGGGCAACTGATCAAACTTTCCCATGTCCTTCATCACTAAGTCACCTAACATCACTGAACAAGCCCACATTTTGCTCCACCCTCCTCTTGTAGCTAATGTACTTAACAGAGGTAATTTGTGTCACCCTTCACTTCCCTTCCTAGTTTCATGAGTAGTGGAATTTTGGCTTTCCTAACTCTCTCCCTCCATGCCCAGTGTGTTTCTATACTTCTCTGGGGTAGCATCTCCCTTCTTTTACCTTCTGTGTACTTCCTTTTTGTGCTGAAGCCATCTTCTGTTTCCCTGGACATTTATGATTCAAATTATAAACTCATCTTAATCACTTTGTCTCAAGATACTTTTGTTATTTGCTGGATAAATGAATCTTATCAAGATAGAACAGTAGCATTCTAAGACACTTCAGCAGTTCAAGACATAACTCTAAAAAAATGTCTGTAAGCATGCAGGGAACTGAGTACACTATTGATATTTAGGAATATTCGGTAGATGGTGATTCATTGTAACCTGATATACTGAAATATTCAAAAGCCATCAGCTGAGAAGCAGAGAGATAGTTATTAGCAGCAGCAATATTAAGTGAGCTAGATTTCAAATAATGTGTATCTACAAAGGAAACTTGGTATTGCAGAGCTCTGAACCAGTTACTAATAGCATTTGAAGAGAGGGAGCTTTGATGCCTCATTTATGTATATTCTCAGAGAACAGCTGATGAAGAGAAGGCTTTCTGAGCAATGGAGAACCAATACCAGAGACTATGCTTTGAAGAAAAAAAAAAAAAAAGAAATTATAGAAGTAAATATACATATCCTTAGCTAAAAAACTTATTTTTTTTAGTACCTTTATTAATGTTACCACCCAAAACAGATACATACATTAGTGTATCCAATAAGAGATGCATTTTGATTTTATCATGTCTTGCGCAGCTAACATCGAAGAATACAAGCTGCAGTTTTACATATCACGTCTACAGTATCTTCTTAAGAGACCACAATGCTGTCACCATGTAGGTATCAGATCATTGTGATTTTTGTTAAGTACTGTCAAAACCAATTTAACTAGCACTGTTATTCTCTCTAGGATTCTTATAAATTTATATAGTGTAAGAAAGGGTGCTTCCTTGGCACAGAAGGTTCCTATGATACTATAGAAGTTTCAAGGGAGATGTGCCTTTAAATATCCTGACCTTCTTCTCAGTAAATTGAGATACAGGGGTTAGCGTTTACAATTTTTTAAAAGCAGTTCATTAAACAATCTAGAGTAACAGCTTGGAGTTTAGTTGGTAGCTATTAGCAATACTGTCTGTGAAACAGCTGCTTGATTTAATTGGCAAACACTAGTTCCTTTCATTTACAGGCAGAATTGGAACCTCTCTGCTTGCCAACAAGCTAAAGATCGTACCCATTCTAAAACAGGCACTATTTAACCTGCCTGATAATGAATGCAGAAAAAGACCACCCCACTGTCAGCTTAGCCTCTGCACTAAAAAAATGTTCCACTAACAATTGTGGCTAACAAAAAACACTTGGAAACTGATTTGCTCATGTGTCTCACACTTCTATATAAAGCACCAAAAAGTCAGACGAGTCAAATGTTGAAGATAGGTTAAATGGGGTGAATTAATCATGAAATATTAAGTAACAGTTTGCGAATGGTGATTGTTGCAATTCGACTGATTGGTGAGACATATAACCCAAATCCCCTTGTATGTTTACTAATGGTTTTAACTCCACCCTGCCCATAGCTGTTCTTATAGCTCAATGTCTTCTTCATTACTGGAGTGTTTTCTCTTTGCCCCTGCAGACAATGCTGTTACTGTGGTCACTATGTAAACTTTGATCTCTGAAGTGAAGAAATTATCTACAAAACTTGAGCTAAAATACATAAACCTTTAAACTACATTGTTTATTTTGGCATATTTGAGAGAGAAAAATACCTATCTACAGTTCTGTTAGGAATATTAACTCTTGTCGTCAATGAATAATGATAGAGAAAATTGGAAAGAAAAATTCCTTTAAGAGATGAAGGATAGAAATACTTTCAAATTTATAATCAAGTGTTTGTTGTTTTAACTACATAAGCAAGTACATATTGCTCTACATACATATCTACTATAACCTTGATAAACAAAAACAACAAAAAAATTAGTATATATGCGCATAACTAGGCTGCAGCTCCTTGTATTGTAAGAATACAAGAACATAGCAAGGTTTTAGTGATAATTTCCCACGCAGAACTATCCAGAGCACAACAGTGAGCAGCTTAGGGACTTTGAGACATATGTCCTTTTTGCTCTTTAGTCTTAAAATAGGTATATAAAATTAAATCCAGACAATGTCTTTCATACATTCTTTTCACTGTTGCCGTATCAGGACTTACCCCAAGATATGCATCTCTTAAATGCAACTTTTCTGAAAGGGAAAAAGTTCTTTGGAGCAAGCTGGTTATGTATTTTCATGGAAGTAATGAATGTTTAAAGAACCATCATGCTCACAACTCTCCAACAGTGATGTATGCAAATTCTTCAGGCAATTAACATACCACTAACATACAACATGCATAAAGGATATATAGATAATTCTTTTTTTATTACAATGCCTTTGCAGAGGTGCATCATCATTACAACACGCAGAGATAGTTTTGTGCTGCCTTTGTACTCTGGTGGAAGACATGAGTGTCCTGGTTTATCACTAGAGTGAGTCCAGAAACAGTACAGAATAATTATCACTATTATGGAAACTTCCTCACTCAAACATACTCATATTAGAAACGTAAGTATTCTCTATCAGGTTTAACCTCCAGGACTCACTACATTGTAAACATCCTTCTTGAATTAATTTCACATCTTTACTGTCTCAAGTTTTTGCCCATTTCTGGGATCAGTGTTTTTGACCTCCTTCCTATTGATAACAGCCTCCAGCTGGGAAGTTATCAGCAGAGTCTGTCAAGATGGGAACAGAAAGGTAATTTCAAATTTAACACTGAATGGAATGCAATATTTTCTTTTGAACAGAACTTATCACGTAATTGAAGAAGCAAATTTCATCTGTGGCTTCTGCTAACTTCTGCATAGTTCTCGGTCTTCCATCTGACAGAATAGACAGTTAAATCCCCCTGCAGAGCTGACTACAATCTGAATATGTCAAAAAGACAATCAGGGACCATTTAAACATTTCATTTTCTTTTAAACAGCATTACACTCAAATGTACAAAGAGTCATCTGTCTGTCATTCCTTTAAACATCACTACAGGCCTTAGACTCACACATTTCAAGAACAGTCCTGTCTCCCCTGAGGGCTATTACATACTTCAAAAATCTACAAAGCAAGACCTAGGTCAGAAAAACAGTATTTATTTTAACAAAAAAAAAAGGTCTTTTTTTCTCCAACATTTTAGATTACTTAGGTAAAAGGTTATATCTACAAATACTTTGTTGAGATCATAATTATTGTTATTAGATATAATTTTTGTGATATTCTGTCAAGCCATGCTTCTTTTTCTAGGAGTTAAAGGCTATTGCATATATTTGCAGACATTTATCAAGCTCCTCAGTAAGTTACAGACTATTTTCAGAGAAAATTCCAGTATTGTTGACAATCATTAATTCAATAGATTCTGAACCAAGTGTAATCATTTGTTTAACAAAGACGTTAGAAGGAAAAGAGTTTCCAATGTCACCATGCTGATGGTCTACACTGCAGTTGCACCTTGCATTGTGCACTGATGTGCAGTTCTAACTGAAAGCCTGCAGGGATCCATGAAAAATTACCAGGGTTTTCATTTAAACTATAATTCTACTGGACAGCAAGGTCAGATATGGTGCTTCAAAGGCAGAATAAAAAGCAGGAAAATAATTCAAATGCTTTCAGAAGGACATGAAATATAAACATTTTCTCTTTTTAATGCATGTAAGTTTAGCATGCATTATGATGAATAAAAAATTGTATCATTATTTGGAAAAAGGTAAACATTATTTCACTTTATGCCCAAATCTCTCTGACATATTGTATACTGATGCATGCAGCACTGCCACTACAATACATGTACGTGTGTTTTTCATGGATTATGAACTCCTCTAAAGTCTCAGCAGTCCTACAATAATCTTTAACAATATTAAGATTTATTCTATATTTCATACTAATAAATGTTCATCACACTCCACTTTACCATAGCACTTTTTTAAATAAAGCCAGGACTTCAAGTATTTTCCTATCTACTTTTATATATTCATATGCTGATTGTCACCTATACCACTAATTTTGTGTGTGGTCTTAGCACCTGTCAGAACCTTTTGAGTCAGAGGTGGGCTGCACCCCTGGAAATTTCTAAATCACACTGAAGTTACTAATCTTATGAGTAATGCTCTTAACATTAATAATCTTATACATTAAGAAGTAGAGCAGGAACTCTGGAGTTCAGGAGATAGAAGACCCATGGAGCTTTGGAGTACCTAGAGTTAACAAAAAAGGAAAAGGTGACTGTATATACAGAAAATCTGGAATAAAACCAGCAGTTTTTGCATAGTTCAACTTCTTATCGGCAAATACTATAGAGAAAACCTCAGCAAAATACATGCCATCACTTCCTCTTGAGTCTGATCTTCATAAAGGGTGACAATTTTCAACTTCTGCTTATAAGTCCTGTTAGCTGAATAGAAAGAGGTCTGAACTGTTGACTTGACCCCTCTAAATGGTAGCTGCATGATCCTCCATACTGTCTCCCCATGAGAGCCATTGTAGGTTTCTTTCAATTTACTTTTTAACAAACATGGCAAATTACGTGCAAAAGCTCTGTTAAAAGATCATTAAGTCTGCAATGTCAAACACTGAAAAAATGAAGAAATGCTAGAATTAACACTGACTGTGCATTTTTAATTCCCTGTATCCCCCTACATATGTGCATTTTGATACAGTTTTTAGTTAGTTAATTGCATTTTGTGTAGGATGGACAGCACTCGAGGGATGAATTGGGTCTGCATAGTAAATAAGGCTGTCATCTGTGGGATTCTGCCTTAGTTGATACAAAAATTGAAAGGTAACAACTGAACATACAGTCAGTCATTCACTAGAAGCACAGGTCTGAAAAGTAATTTAGCATTCAGCCAGGCTGAGTCCTGTGATGTTGGTCACTGACATGGACAATATAGCATGAGTAACCACTCATCTTCTTAGTAAGAAAGATGTAACATGAATATGAGATAAATGGATTAAGATGAAAGAGGGAGAAACAATAGATGTTAAGCAATGAAGAGCAATAATCATAATCAGACTTTTATAATGCTTGCTTATGAGCAGATTTTCTGTAAGCAAAATGCAATTTGCTATAACTATTTTGTGCCATAAGTGTTAAAAAGTTCGTGGCATTTTTTAAGGGGTGAGGTTAGAGTAAAATAAGATTTAAGAGCATATTTTGGCTTCTGAAAACAAGTCTACACCTTCATAAAAGAGAACAGCAATAACTCAGATGATAAATTCCAATTACTGTAACTTGTATTCAGAATTTCAACCTTTGCAAAGGTTCATATGAGACATTTATCATCTGAATTAATCTTGATGCTATGAGAGAACCTCCAAAAGTTTAGCATGTAACAATATTTGAGAACTTCATTTTACAAAACTGGTTGAAAGTCTGGGGGCAATAGCATCATAATGCTTTCCCATTTCAAAAGCCGTGGATTAGCCAATGTGCCATGAAGACAGAGGCAGAACTTTCAACATGCAGGTGGAAGCTGAAATAGAAAGAACTAAATTCAATATCTGAGACTGCAAACAGAAACAATAGTTAAAGGTGGAAATAATTTGTGCTATAAGTAATAAGCAACTGGGACACTGCAGGATCTCTCACGCTACTGTGCAACACTTACTCAACAACAAATTGTTCTAAAAGAAATGATAGTAGCCATCTCAGCTGCCTAACACTCCCTTCTTCACTGTAGCAGCATGCACATTATGGGGTGGTAGACCTGGAAGCAGCAAGGTGGATTTCGTGGGTAGTGTAAAAAGCAAAACACAACTACTCTCCCAAACCCAGTTATTGCAGGACTAGATGCCTTTCTAATTTCCAGCTTGTAACACGGTGTCCTGGGTTCAGCAGTAGCAGTCATTTTTCTCCTTCTTAGTAGCTGATGCAGTACTGTGTTTTTGATTTTTGGTCTGGGAACAGCGCTGATAACACCAACGTTTTCAGTTGCTGCTCAGTAATGTTTACTCTGACCAAGGACTTTCTGAGTCTCATGCTCTGCCCTGGAAGGAGGGGAAGCCGAGAGGAAGCAGAGACAGGACACCTGACCCAAACTAGCCAAAGGGGTATTGCATACTGCAGCACGTCATGCCCAGGATGTAACTGGCAGTTACCTGGGAGGGCTGGAGATCTCTGCTGGAGTGGGGCTGGGTATTGGTCAGTGGTGAGCAGTTGTATTCTCTTCCCTTGTTATTTCCCTTATCATTATTATTATTGGTGGTAGCAGTAGTGAGTTGTGTAATACCTTAGTTAATAGACTGTTCTTATCTCAACCTGTGGGAGTTGCATTCTTTCAATTCTCCCCCCCATCCCTCAGGGACCTGAGGGAGGAAGGGGGTTGGTGAGTGAGCGGGCTGCATGGCAGGCCTTAAACCACGACACACGGCACAAGTAAACTTTGAGTTACATAAAAATGAGGAAAAGGTGTTAGTTTGACACTAATATATATAGATACATCTCAGATAGCTGAGGTGTATCTAGAATAGTGTAAGATGCTCTGAAGTGACATATTTGTCTCATGAACAACTTTCAGCAAATAGTGAGCTACTTCTTGGATGCATTTTTTTTCTTATAACTTTCTCACATTGTATGACAGTACATCTCCTAATAGTTTAAAGACATTTTTTTTTTTTTTTAAGTTGAAATCCTCTGCTCTTTTAGAGGTTACAATATTTGGAGACTCTGGAAAAAATGAGTCATCCGAGTATTGATCTTGCAGTTTTTCATAAAACCAATGGCAGAAAGTTCTTGGGTAAATTAGACACTGAGCAAAATTCTTTATAGTCAATCATCTGAGATGGAGCCAAGCCTACAAAATGCAAACTTCTGTGGCAGAACTACTATTTGGCCGAAGTTGTAAAAAGTGTGGGGATCATTTTGATTTTCTAGAAAGGGAAAAAGGTTAATGGGGTATATTTTGTACAGTGTATGAAGTACTGCACTCAGTTCAAAGTGGCACTAAAAGAAAAAAAGCTTTCGATAAATGTTAATATTACTGTCGTCATCTTGAAGAAAAAATACACAACCATGAATCTCCTTGATCAATGTGCTAATGGCATTTTCCTTTTCTCCTCACATTGCATATGCAATGCTATTTTTGAGTGCATCTATCACATAGTATTTATTCTTCACTGGTATCTCCTTCAAGAGTCTCTTCTCCCTGATTAGTAATTAAGGAGTTCATTCTCTTTATATATAGATGTTGTTTTGCTTGGGTTTTTTTTCCTCTCCCCAAGACAAAGTTTTAACTTGAAGGAGAAATGGATGAGCTTCAGATAAAACCTGAGTTGCTGGATCTGTTAGCTTTGGAGCATTTGTTTTGCAAACTCTTTATTTGTATAGAGCAGGACAGTTTTGTTCTTTAAAACATTTGCTGAAATTCATGATCAAATAAAAAGAATGCAGTCAATTATGTGAAAAATATTCATATCTTCAGTGGCAGACAAATGTGGAAAGCAGGAGACATGGAAAGAATGGGTAGGGATGCAAAAAACCCACACATCTGTAGTGACCACCAGGCCAGATGTGTAATGCTGGGACAATGAATCACCATTCAGAAACTAGCTAACCTTTGAAGCACATTGGTAAAAGCTATTATCTGAGTACATGTAGTGCAGCTGAATAATGATATAAAAGTATGATTTATGTATCTTTAATTAGAAATGCAAACTCCTAATTTTTGTATTTTAACTGTGGAGATATTACAGAAACTAGTATATGTTATTCTTATCAATAAAACTGGGAGGGGGTGGGGGTGTGCAGGTGGGAGCAGAAGGGAGGAGAAGCCCAGTTTGCTTTTTAGATTAGTAGGACTATAAGAATTTCTACAAAATTATTTTTTCAGTTTGGAATGCAAGAGAAATGAGACAGTATTGTACGTGAAAAAAATATTCCCCCCCCCAAAGAAAACCAAAAAAAGTTTTTTCTTCAATTTGAACTTTTTCTGAGCTCTTTACTAGATGCAAAATACTTTCAGAACAAAAAGCAATCTCAGAACACATACAAAAATAAGTAATTTTAGAATTTCAGAAGCAGAGGCTTAACTAAACTTAGTTTTCCTTTTCTTCCAAAAACTAAACAAACCTCACTGATACTGGTTTTATTTTTATAGTATCTTCATCTTTTCACAGAAAACTATGAACATTTGTATCTTTGAGTATTCTGATGCTGCTATCAAATGAAATTGAAATTTTGTTTCATGAATTTATATCCCTAAGCATTTCACTATCAAAATTTATTCCCAGAATGGAATAAAAACCTGTAGAAACTGAATGACAAAATGAGTGAGAGACTTGCATCTCCCTCTAGAGAATGTGGCTACCTTATCTGCTGTACACAGCACATGTACAACACACTGACATTGTCATTCCCATTTCAAAATCAATAAATACATACATATATAATCAAGGACATGTGCTGGAACCTCTTCCCTCCTCACATTAGCTCTCATCAAGCTGCTTATGTCTGCAAAGATGCCAATCAGCTCCTGAAAACGAAATTCACTGCATGCCCATAATAGCTTCACCAGCCAAGTCTGCCAATCAATACAGATATCTTGCCATGCATTTCACTTGAGTCTGTCAATTTATGCTGATACATGGATGAAACTCTGACAAAGACTGTGGAAAGAAGCAGAGTGGACTCGACTTGTTAAAAGAGTGTTTTTGAAAAGCCCTTTCATCTTAGCAAATTATATCTTTAGTAAACCAGCAGCAAATAGATGTTTTAATCAACTGAAAGTTATCCATTTCTTCATGATCAATCTCAAATTTATTGAAAGCTCTGCTTTTTGAGTTTAAATGCCATCTTCAGAGTGAAAAAGTTTCAAGAAGTCCTAATTTCTTCTAATAAAAATAGAAATATGCAAAAGTAAAAGCTGCATTCCTCAAAGCATAGTTAAATTATTAACTACGTAAGTGAGAAATTGAGACTTGGCAAACATGACTTCAGGACTGGTTACACTTAAATAACTGGACAGGATTATTTCTCAAAGATTTTATGAAGCAACAAAACAGATGACAGATCTATGCTACTACTGAAGGACTTGCTGTCCTTTGCTATGCAAAGTGAGTGGAAAGTTTTCCCAAAGCACTACATATCAGAAACTCATTAGTAGAAGGCTACAGCTTGGTGGCTACTTCACTGGATTAGGTATGGGAAAAATAGGTTCAGGGAATTTACACAGAGTCTTTTTTTGCTGATCCAGATTTGTTACCACCCTGTTTGTAACACAATAACTAGGCATTCATGCCACAGGCTACAAAAACAGCAGATAAGACTGAGGATTTAAGCAAAGAGTCTGGGTTTGTATTAATTCTAATTTTCAATGCTGAAAAAGCAATAAAATACAGAAAATGAAAATGTTTATAAACAGAATATTTTTCAAACTTGTCTGCCATGAGCTGGCGATGATTGTGTGCAGGCTGTGATCAGAAATAATCAGTGTTTTCAAAAAAACAACAAAAAAGCATTAACAACATAGCACAGGTGTACTGAAGGCTATGCTCTTCAATTTTTCTGCTCAGGAACACTAAGTTAGACTGAAAGAGCAGATAGTACCTACAGGCTCTTTCTCCTAGGAAATTTGTCTTTTTCCTTGTCTTCTAGAGGCAGAGAGTGTACTTTTTATAATTGAGTAAGGAACCAGCAGGATTCTATTTTTTGTCATAGAGCTCATCTGCCAAAAGAAAGACGCTCAAGTGAAACTATTTTTCTTTTTTAGTGATTCAAAAGAACATGTTACAAGACTGTCTATTAGCTGCATTGACTATCCAGTCAGCACCTCTTTTATAAACTACTTGTCTGGCAACAGATATCACAAATGCTCTCTTTGTTAATGTTGCACGTCAAAAGCAAAGATGAAAGCAGCAAATAGTTCTGCTAAAAAAAATAAGCCAACATAAAAAAGTTCAGCTCCAAATATTTGCGATGAACTGCGTGCGCAGCATTCAAAAAACATCATCCATAATCTCACCAACCTAAATAGGAGCTTCAAGTAGTGATGGACTCTCAGGTAAGGTGTACTATATTATGATGTGGGTTGCTCTTCTGGTGGCAAAAAAAGTCACCTAAAGAGACTACAGCTCACGTTCAGTGTGTAGAAACTCATTTGAAAAAATGAAAAGTTTCCCCTCAAATGACATGTGACATAGCAGCAATTTCTAGTGTAGCATCTGGGGTGAATTAAAAACCCTGTTTCTTTCTTCTGTATCAGTGAGGGCAGCAACTACAGAAATCAATTCTTAAGCCTTCTTTTTAAGTTGAGGAATACTTAGAAAAATATTACCTAGCTATTGTATTCTCCTCAGATCATTCTGCAGAGTGTCTTAGAACTCCTGCTGCATTCTAATAGTTGAAACTAAAATCCAGTGATATATAATGGCTTTTACTTAATGCATATGATGATATTAGTCAGAATATAATACAGGGAGATGTAATCCATGTCCTACATATTCTACTAATAATGCATCTTTTACTCATTTATTTACTAACAGGCTAATATTACCATTTACAACTGCAGATGTATTCACCTTCAGTTAAATCATAAATATAAAGTTTTTTCTGTCTGCTTTATTCTGCTTGATCTATTTTTCTTGATTTTAAATAACATATTTTTCATTCCTTACCATGGCATATTTCTAGGTATTTTCATCATAAATTCAGTATTTTGTACCCTTCAGACAAGCAGCACAAACATTCAGTGGCAGTTACACATGCAATGTTGACGTTTTTAGTTTCTTACCTAAACTGTTTTCTGAGAATATAACACAAAATTATTCCGTACAGTTGAACATATTGCTAAAAACAAAGCAAAACAAAATAATCCCAAACAAATATACCCTGGACATTTCAGGCCAAAATGAACATTTTTGAGGATTTCTTTAGCCAACAATAGTTCAAAAAGCATGTATATTCTGTCTCCCCTCTATGCTTCGAAGGATTATGCTGTCCTTGCCCATTTTATTTGTCAGTTCGTCAGTGTTTCTTGCCCTATAGCCCTGAATTGTTCCAGTGCTAGAACAGCAGACCAATTTCTGATAGTCAAGAAAGATAATTTAACTCCATGAGTCATACATATTTTAACTCCACATTACAGTCTTTAACCTCATGATACCACATTCAACAACCAAATTAGAATAACTGTAGCAGGGGAGAGGGGAAGAGGAATTATCAAATACAGTTAATCAATATTCACTTTTTGAGATATGGATTGAATCCTGCAAATACTTCCCATCATAACACAGAAAATGACAGGGAAATGTGGCTATGTCTGAATTGAGAGGTCCAAAATCATTACCCCAGATATGTGCCTATTTGATCTTCCTTTGCAGCTACACACTTATTATAGCTCCTAAGGTGTGGTGCTGATGAGATTAGAATAGGTCTGTTATGTACTGTTCAGTATGACATACATTTTGGCCTTTATTCCTTCTTCCACATGTTCTTGAAATTTCTGTATATTGAGCTGTTCTCCCAATTAGGGAAAGCCTTCAGGATTAATAGGCTCTGTTACTCTAGAGAGCTTTCCTAATCTTTAACCTTTAAACCCGAGTAAGTTTTGAAAGGTGATGGGGTATTTCAGAACTATTTATGCCGTTGTGCTGGTTTAGGCTGGGATAGAATTAACTTTCTTCATAGTAGCTGGTAAGTAGCTGTGTTTTGGATTTGCGCTGGAAACAGTGTTGATAATACAAGGATGTTTTCATTACCCCTAAGCAGTGCTCGCACGGAGTCAAGGCCTTTTCTGCTCCTCACTCTACCTCACCAGTGAGGAGGCTGGGGGTGCACAAGCTGTTAGGAAAGGGCACAGCCAAGACAGCTGACCCCAACTGACCCAAGGAATATCCCATGTCATATGGCATCACAGTCAGCGTATAAAGCTGGGGTAAGAAGGACAAAGGGGTCTTGAAGTGGTAGCATTTGTCTTCCCAAGTCATCTTTATACATGTGGAGCCTTACTTTCCTGGGTATGGCTGAGTACCTGCCTGCCCATGGGAAGCGATGAATGAATTCCTTGTTTTGCTTTACTTGTGTGTGTGGCTTTTGCTTTGCCTCTTAAACTGTCTTTATGTCAACTGACGAGTTTTCCCACTTTTACCCATCTGATTCTCTCACCCATCCCATCTGGGTGGAATGAGCAAGCAGCTGTTGTGATGCTTAGTTGCTGGCTGGGGTTAAATCACAACAGCCCTGAATCACATACAATTTGACCTACTATTGCAACTTAAAAAAATGCAATAAAGTGAATATTTCTATTGTCCAACTACTTCGTAATAAGTTCTTTTTCAGTCCTGACAGCTTGAATTAAATTTGCTTAAAAATAAGCATGTTTGTTGTTCAACAGTTAGTCTAAATTGGAACCAAAGCTATGGGGAGTACACATAAGAGTTTCAAAAAGGTTAAGCTGTTGTATTTAACAATAGCTGATTTATAACTCCCAGCTGAAAGATACTGAATTCCTGTAATCTATATTCTGTACTATAGGATGTAATGACTTTGGTTTACAGCATTTTACTGGGCACGTAGGAAACTGGAAATGGAAATACATTTCCTTGTTACTATTAGCTAAGTGTTGACCACCTACATGCTTAAAAAGCAGCTTCTTACCTCCTTACAATATACCCACTGCCCAACTTTCAGGCTCTAATTTTGGATTTCTTCCTTTACAAATGTCTGCAAAAACACACACGTATTGAATTACCTGCTTCTACGTAAATGGATTTTGTGTTTTAAAATGATGCAAAAATTGGATCTGGATTTTTGCAGATGGACATATGCTGAACATATATTTTTATTACCTTACTATATGATATTAGCATAAAACAAGTTTGAGAGGTGGTTTCTTTAAACCAGTTTTTCAAAGACATGTCAAGAGAATCAAGTATTCTTTCCACCAATGCAATATTTTCCTGAAAACAGACACTCACAAGATCCCTTTCTTGCTTTTCATTGAAATATATTATGAATACATAGTATGGTGTTGCTAATAGCTAATGCATTATCTAGGATTAATACTTTACAGTAAATTTAGAATGTAAAAGTTTGCCTAGCTATTCTCTCTTTCTCATCTGTTTTTCTACAAATACATACATTTGAATGTTCAGTAGTTTTCTTCAGGGTTTCTCATCCTTTCAATCTGTTTTCATCTCTTTTCTGGTCTAGGTTTTAGCCTATAAATAAGAAAGGAAGATAATAGCACTGCGGTCTAACTCACAGCAGAATAACCCAGTAATTCATAGGAATATAAGAATACAGCTATCTGAAAGGTAGTACTTTCTGCTCCTCCTCTTGGTGTGACTTCTAAAGTACATGTATGCAAGAATCCACATGTATACTTGGTTGCAAGCCCACCACTCCATGCCAACACCTCAGCATATAAACCACAAGTAAATATAATGTGAGACTTGCAGAAATAAGCATTGAGGAAAATTTTTAGAAGTTTGTTTAGTTTAATAAACAAAAAAGTAGAAAGAATGGAAAAAATGTGAAAGGAAATGGGAAGAGAGAGTAGTCACTGAGTCAGGACGCACAGCCCCAAAGTGAAGGGATCCTACCTTCCTTCACAAAGTTTGTCCTAAGAGAAAACATGGCAAATTACATCTCCGTGACCTAAAAGAACATCAACTTTTCCTAAGTCCTACACACTGAAAAGACTGAAGTTGTGCAGAACAAACTTTGCTTTCTACAAATCTCTGCACGAGTTATTAGGTATTTGACAACCCAAAATAGCTTTTATTTGCCACATCTAAGTACAAAGGCTAGATTTGTGTGAGGTAGCTATCTCAACAAAGTGTTTTGTTGATACATTTGCTGTCCTCTGAGAAACAGCTGTTTCTGCTTCCTTCACTGACACACGAGCGATAGGTCAAGGGGCACTACTGGGTTTCTCACTCTAAAAGCCAGTAATGCACAGTCTATGTCTTCAGTGGATGAAAGAACTGTTGCAGAAGACTGCTAATTGCCCCCTGATCTCTCAGTCCTGAAACTGTGAATGGGGAGAAAGGCGTGGGCAAGGAGCTGGTAATGTGTAGTGAGCCTATGACCTAGAATATTTAACAGGGAAGAGTGTGGAGGAGACAAAAGACTCAAACAAATGGAGACAGAGTTTCATTCTGTCTCACAAAATAAATATGTTTGAAGAGAGTACAAAGGAGAAGCAAGGATGAAATATGCAGTTATTTGACTGTCTTTGCATTGTCTTATCCAAAGAAATTGATGAAAAACAGGTTAAAAAGTAAAGTGAAGAACTAAAACTGGAGTTAAAACGATTTGATCCCAGCTGACACTATTGATCCACTCCAGACTTGGACAAATAATTTTATTGTTGTATATTCTGAAAGACAGTTACTAATAGGGCTAACAAATTCCTGTCACACATTTTTGAAAGCTTTATGAGCTGATACTGATTTTAAAACAGTAATGAAAATGCAATCTTGAAGCAAATTCCTTTCTGGTTATTATCTAATATATTTTATCTTTCACAATCCACTGTTTCTCTATACCATGTATCTGAGGAAAGGCCTTTTCTTTCATCAGTGTGCTCAAATTTTCCAAGAATTCTTTTCTACTTTCTTTTCCTTTCTTCATTTCTGTTTCTACTGCATCTGATCTCCAGACAACTAGATTAATTCAATCATTAAGACAAAACATGAATCCTATAATACTATTTTTTTATTGAGCACACTTGAAAAAGTTTAAATGCCTAACTACAGCTCTACTGAATTACATGACATTTTAAGTTCCTACTGTGTGATCTTGCAGCTGCAAGGTTAATTCATCTTTTCTCTTTGATTGATCATTTTTGTATTGCTCTAAACATAATGCTTCACCAAATTTCTCTAAGCATTTTATTAGACACATTCCAACGGTTCCTCACCCATTAATGACAATATAGTTAAACACACTGCTTGCTTGTCTAGCTAGCAAGGGCTTCAAAATGACCCACAAACCTCATTTGGCCTATAGAGTTATAAAATACTGCCCAGCATCATTAAAATTTACTGTCCATCTCCTTAAAAATGCCTGTATAAAAAGAATCATTCATCCCTGTCAGGGAAAGCATCTCAATTTAGTAACATTTAGGAATCAAGCTTTTTGATGAGCTCACGCACTCTGTGTATGTGTAGAGTGAAAAAGAGCCTTTAAGCCTCATTTGGCCTGCACCAAGATCATCCCCCTGTTTCGCACGCACTTTCAGTGGGTTGTTTTGCCTAGACTTTTCACAAGCATAGATCCTCTGGCAGAAAAGATCCCAGCTGTCCTATGCTTGCTTTGTTACATGGCCCCTACTCTGCAAGAGGGAACACAATGTTTTAATAACAGGCAGTTCTTATTTTCTCCTTTGGCCATCTACTGAAAGTGCAGCATTTCTGTTGTTTGTTATAGCAGGTTTCAGTCTTTTGGTGGTGAGGAAGCTGCTTTTTATTTATTTAAGAAAAATAGTTTTAATATAGACTTAGGCTGAAAGCACAACTGGTGCATGTCTTATCATTCTCTTTTTCACATGTGCAAGTGTAATGTTTAGGCAACTGCAGAGACGGTAAACTAACAGCTTTAGAAAACTGTTATTTCCCTGAATTCTTATGTAAATTCTGCAATATGTACTCATACAATTTCAACATTTTCATAAATAAATCCCTAACTTTCTTCCAAGTGCAGTTCCTTCTAATTACACGTTTGTATTGCCCAAGAAATTCTAAACTAATTAGATTGCTACTAGATTAATCTCTTTCATACTTGCTAAACTCAATAATTGTTCTTGCAACAATCAATACATATTTAATTAATAGGAAAATAATTGGCTTATTAAATTAAAGTTACTTTCCCATGTTTTGCTGAGTGTTTGCATTGAAATGTCATTTTTCATCTCCTACAGTAAACTTAAATTTAGAGATAAAGAAGCTAACTCCCTAGGCCATTTTCCAGGTTTTGAAATCAGTGGGACTTTTGCACATGCATGAAATTAAACAGTAGGCCAAGATATAAAACATTTGATCACACTCCTCAGATGTAAATTAGACTGTCCCCCCTTCCCTAGTAGGTTCGAAATCACTATTATGCTGAAGTTTAATTTGAGAGAAATTATAGTTTTGAAAAGATCTCAGTGTCTACAGATTTGTGAAACCTGCAATGGTATTTTCTTTGTCTTCTTTATCAAAGCAGTTGAGCTTTCAAGAGGAGTTATAAATTTTGTAACAAGGGAGGGAAGAATTTACTTGTAGTTCACAGCATACTAAACACCATAGGGCTCAATCAGAAATCTACAGGAACTTAGACTTCACCAGATTGCTTGCTTGTGGAATCATTCTCAATATGGAAGCCATCAAGTATAAGGATAGTATGAATTAATTTTTTAATGTTATAAAAAAGCAAACTAAGACTACATTATATATCTACTTGGATTCCACAAATATTAACCATATGAATTTTACTACTGAAATCACATGCTCCACATACGCGGTAGGTGGGCTCCAGTAGGTGGATTGTTGTAGGGGCCCTTGCAAGTCCCATGCATAACAGTGAACTGAGGTAACACTTCAATAAGAGATCCAAATTTAAACTAAGTAGGTTTGAGATATGGTCGTGTACACCCACTTTTGTTCACAAGAGAAACAGCTGGTAACAGGAATTAAGAAATTATGCAGTTTATGAGCTTTCCCTGGACTGAGTTCTAGAACTTGTAGGTACACCCTTATACAGACTACTGTTTCTGGCAGTCAGCATCATTACTTACTGTTGAAAACGCAGAAGAATGTTGCAAGTGAAAATATGCCCATAATTCGATATCCCAGTTTCATTACTATTACCTCTTTTTGCCAGTATTTGCACAGATGTTGAAATCAATGCTGTTTCTTTGTAGTATTAGTTTTGAAATTCTTAGTATCATAGCAGTATTTCTCAAATCGGCGCCATTCTGATGTTTTACTTTATATGAAGTCTAGACGTTTCAACAAATAAACAATAGATAATTAAATTTTTAAAGGCTTTTGGTATTACAAATAATAACATGAAGTTACTAGAAGAGGAAACAGGCTGAATCTTCCTCAAGCTCTTTTTTCAGGCACCCAATCTCATTGTCCGTCTTTGGCTCTTCTGCGACTCTACCAAGTTCTCTAATATTTTTTTCAATTAATAGTCTGTCTCCCACATTGTGTCTCTGAATCTTGAGTAATTTATTAATTTGGAGTTACTACACAGTACAAGAATTCAGTTTTACCTACTCCCTACAGCGTAAGAGAAAGATATATGTACCTTGAAAGGGTATACTAATTAAAAAACTTATGTAAGGGAATATTTCAGGACTTCTTGCTACTTAAACCAATTCATTCAAAGAATGAATGATAGCGGAAATGTATTTTAAAGTTTTACCCGAGGCAATATAAATTACTTTTGACCCCTAACTCAGTGATTTTCAGCACAAGTTTTCCAGCTGAGCAGCCAGAAAGGAGGACAAATCTTTTTTCCCTAAAATAAGTGTTTTCTAGGCATTCCTTTCTAGAATATATTTAGTCTTCATGACTTTTTTGTTCTCATTTAGTTCCATACTTCTAATAAGTATATATCATTTCAGGAAGATATTCATCAGTTAGCTCTGTGAAAGCAGACATTTTTGAAAACTATTTTTTGAAGTTTCCTTAAATTACAGTGAAAATGGAACTGAAATTGGTTTATGGGGAATCAGGTTGAATGATACAGCTAGCTTAACTGCTGAGGAAATATCTTGAATTAGAACTGTTCTCTCACTCAGAAGCAGCAGTTGGTGTAAAAGCTAATCATCTGATCAGTTCCACTAAAACATCCCATAGCAAATAGTATCTTCAAATACAAATGAAACAGGCTGTTTTCTTCTCTTGTCCATAAAAATAAAACTAGCCCTTGGTATTATATTTGTTCTGCTAAGCTTTAAAATGGTGCTGTTTTCATAGGCAAGAGATGCATCCACATTTCCAAGAGATGTGATAACGGCTCAAATGTCTGTTAAGAGGCACACCACTGCATCAGGCCACATGGTGGGAAAACACACACTTTGGAGGTATGAAGTTAAGATATACTTAGCGTAGGATCAAAATGTCCAGTGGTTCACATGACAAAGATCAAAAGAGAGGCTGCAGCAAGGAAGATAAATTGCCTTAAATAGAGGTCCCTGATACTAGGAGCATGTTTCCCAGCTGCTATGAAACATTTCTGCTCCTCCCCAGCTCTGGAAGGCAATGCAACAAATAGGGTTGGACCAGCTTCCCAGCCACATCTACCAGCACACAGTATTCTGACGGAAGGAGAGAGGCTGTGAACAGCAAAGTGTCCTTTGATATGCAGGGGTTTTGAACTGCTTAGCTAAACAGTAATTTTAATTGCATATATATACACACACACGTATAACACTATACTTATTTTTTATCTTTCTTTAATATCTCTGGTTTTGCAGTTCCTCTCCTTGCTGAGATATTCCTGTACAATTGCTGAATAGCCCAAACTGAAAAGAAAACCAGCTTACCTTCAGAAGTTCCTGGACAACCATATTTTCAAGTGGGAGAGAAATTCTGCTTACATGCTCTCTGCCACAGATCAGTCAGTTTTCACAGCAATGTATCCAAACAGGTATCTTCTCTCAAGACAAACTTTGGCACAGAAGGTCTGGCTCCTGCAATAGTCAGTTCTCACTAACTGCAAAAATGAATCTGATGCTTAATACTGGCCCCTCAAGGTCAAGGCAAATATGCCAAGCAGGATGAGTCAAGGCAAAGCTTGTGGAAAGCTGTTTGTGCAAATCAAGAGAAAACTCAATGTGTACATGTTCTGTCTCTGAACAACACTGCAGGTGGTAATTGCCATGAGGTCTTATGAAAGACCTTGCTTTTCCTGTTAGTCTGATTTGTAAGAGCTAGAATTCTTATCTTTTTTTATTTTCAGAATTTTTAGAATTAAAGCTATTTCTTATGAAGAGAAGATGCAGCTTTGAAGTCTTCATGATTCCTGTATTTTTATATTCCATTTTTATTTTCTCAGATAGATGATTTTACTTGCAAGTTACCTAACACTTATTTAAAATGCCTCCATTTACCATTCCAATCATGACTTATGAATGGGTTAATTAAGTGTCCTCTATTATCATCAGCCCACCCATAAAGCCATTCAGTGCACTCATTAAATATTAATAATAACATTTTTTCTAGGCGCCCACTTTTTGCAAAGTAAATATTATGCAATAATGTAAAGCTCTTTAAACTCACTGATTATCCAGTGGCTATTCCTTTAATGAATGAAACTTGCATCAATCTTATTCTTGGTTTTGCTCTTCTTACACGTGCCAAAGATTTGTTTCTTTCATATTTCTTAAGCTGCTTGTAGTCAGTACTATTCAACAGCAACAACTATATTGACCAACTCCAAAGATAACTCACTTAGCTTAAGACTTTATAGATTACGATCAGTTACATGTAATATTAGAGAGCTCACATTTAACAAAATGTCCTCAATGACTGCAGCTATAACTTTGTATACCCTTCAAGATCTCATTATATTCTGTACAGCTGTGCAAGAATTTAGTCATTATCAAAAAGGAAATAGAAACATATCCCCTGAAGTATTTGTCTTTTATTAAAAACAGTGACAGTATCACCTTACTTTCTTCAAAATTCATCACTTTCCTTGGACATCTGATAAAAGATGTTGAAATGTTTTCAGTTGCTTGGTGATAGAATGTTTTATTAATAAAACCAATGTTTAGATGCTCAGTTTTAAATATTATAGTTGTCATCCATGTACTGCAAATGCAGTGATGAATTGGAAGAAATTCAAGTAGATATATTTCAACAATAGCTTTCCTGTATTTAGATTTACGGATACCATTCCATAATAGCTATATAATTTTTTTTAAAAAAAACTTGAATATATTACTATTTTTCAGGCAGAGAAATTAAACCAGAAACATCATGTTCAAGGCCAGACCTTTTAACTAGTGTATAAGACTACACAGCTCATAGATCAAAAAGGACACAGATACAATCACTTGCATGATAAACAAAATGGTGTTGCTTACCTTATGGTATTATTAAATGCAGGCCCTCTCATAAACTAAGTGCAGTAGAAAAGGTAGATGGATTAGATTCTTTTCTTGTGTATAGTTCTTATTAACTTCAATAGGGTTTTTATACCAAGTCAGGGTATAATCAAATGCTTTTAAAATAACACATTTTAGTTCAACTGTCAAAATGTGTTCTTTTAAGCAAAATAACATCTCATTTTGAACAGATGGACAAAGCTTTCTTTTATGTGGAACAAAAGAAAAGCTTCAATTTAAATGTTCAGAACTGCAAGCACTAACAAGTAAAAGGAAGCTTAAAGCTGTTTAGTCTAGTTTTATCTCGAAAGGCATTCATTCTCCAGCAGCTCAGTTCTCACTGGTATTCCAGAAACAAATTGTCTTACCTTTGTTTTAATGGAATGGCACCTTTCTAATTCATAGGGGCACAGCGATTATTTCTTCCTACCATCAAAGAGTTTTAAAATGAATAACCCAATTATGCAGAATTGTTACTTGGTCTGCAGGATTTCATTCTGCATGGAAACAAACAAAATCACACAGAAAAAGTACAGCTGCAGCAAAGCATTTTGACATATCAACGACCTCAGGTATCTGTAGGCTGCCACTGAGTTGCAACATGTAATGGATATGCACCTCAGTCTCTCCAGAAACAATAGATACTGTCCTCAAAATATTTATATGCACAAAAGTTACTTATAATGAAATTCTTTCCTTGGAAAACCTATAGCTGTGTCCAGCTGTTCAGTCTTGTTACTGCTACAAAATGTCTGGCAAGCATCCTCATAAATAATAGCAGTAATACACACTTATATATCAAGCTGCACTTAAATATCCACAACACAATGGCTATTATAATACAGGAATAAAATAAGGAAAATAAAATATGCTACATATAAAACTAGAAGAATATGCACAATATTATTTCTATATATTCAGATTTCCACTTTAGCTGTTCTATAGTTAAACTCCAGGGATACAATAATTAAGTTCTTCAGAACTTTTATGAAAACTACAAACTGTTTCTGAGCTGACACTTCAGTATCAGATATTTTAAAATTATTTCTGAAAATATATAGTCATTCATTGTCTGATTCTTGAAGAGTTTATTGTCTGATTCTAAACCTGAAAAATCAGAATTCTGAGAGCTGAGGAAAACTATGAATTTCACTGCCTAATACTTGGCTTTCCCTTCTACCTTTACATCACTAGAAGAGGAAGAAAAAAACTCATATAATTTTGTTGAAGTAGTGTTAATAATTGATTCATTTTCCAATTAACAGCAGAAAAGGGATGGGTTTCTTTTTGTTGTTGCTGTTTTGTGGTTGTTTTATTTGGTTTGGTTTCATTGGGTTTTTTTTCTTCTTTGTTTTCATTTTCATCCTTTTACACATGCTGAAAGCACAGTCTTTTATCTACATCTGAACTGTTTCCTAGCTGTTAGAAAATTCAGGGAACATTCTCAAATTCTGCTCAGCTTCCTTAATTAAACTTGCCAAACCTAGATGAGCATCCCTATGAGAAACAGGCATGGCTTTATGCAAGGTTAACATTCACTTAACCTCTTTCAGAGCCAGTCAGGATGCTATTACTGGCCTCCACAGTCTGAACAAAGTCTTACTAGTATTGATGGATTACTCCAGAAAAACCCTTCTAGCTAAAAGCATTTGAAAGACACCCAAGGGGAGAAATAGCATTATAAAAGAGAGATGTATTTATTTAATGCCAGGCAGGGACACCCTTAGAAAGAAGTAAATCAAAGATGTCTCACACAGTCTTAGCAATGAGGAAAAGACAACAGAATGACAATTTTTCCATGGCCCTTGAATCAAGAAGAGCACTAGTCTATAACAGAAAACCATAGTAAATTATTTACAGGCGATCATCATTTCAGGATGCTTGCAAAATATAGAAAAATAGAGGAAATAAGTGTATTTACAAAAGCCTGTATTTAAACACTACTCAGAAAATGCTTAAAATCCCTGGTTTTACTTACACAGTTATGTACTTGTGGGACAAAGATCATAGCCTGATGCAAATCACCACTACTGTGGAATGAGAAGTTCAATCAAAATAGCCCCTTATTTGTTAAAGAAGATAAAATAATTACCACAGTTGTTATGTATTTTGGGCTTAGTGAAAAGGGTACTAACTTGACACAATCTGAATTTTAGGATCATGCTCTTAAGTGAAGAACTTGTATAACTAGCATCACCCAGAGACTGTAACAAGCAGCAGTATAATTGGTGGATTTCAACCATGGCACCTTGCACTTCTCAGGAAGATTTTGTTATGCTACCTAAGCTCCCTGTGAAGTCATTGAAGTTCTACCACTGATTTCAGTAGGAGATGAAACAGATCCATCTATAATAGCTTTGACCTTTTATAAGGTTGGGAGCCAGTATTGCACTAGAAACATCCACAGCCAAGAATATCTATAAATCACTTTTTTCTAATGCAGCCATCTGCTAGGAGGTAGCATTCCTGAATGAAAATGTAAGTATGAAATCCTTCTCCCGTTAGAGTTTATAGCAAGAATTCTCTCTTGCAACAGGACGAAAGTCAGACAAAAATCTATAGGCTCCCACAGCTTACAGGAATCATAAGAACAGCATGCTCAGCATACATCAGTCTCATATGACTGACTAACATCAAATACGTCTGCCTTCAATTCAGCGAAAAGGTCAGTGGATGTCTCAGGGACTGAGCCTGGTTTCTGTAACAAAACAACTTACCAGCTCTGTCACAGCCTCTAAACACAGTGCTGTAGCCTCAGCCTAGTAACGATTTGAGAATACCAGCATTTTCTTCCAGATAGAGACCTCAGTCTTCAGTTGTTCTAGACATACATAAAAAAAAGGTTCCTCCTTAAGCAGAAGAGGACTGATTTTTGGAGAAATCAAGAAAGTTCCAGTAGCAGACAACCATCCCAGAACACTTCTCAAAGTTCTGTAGAAAGCTTCAGTTTTGGAAGCTGATTGAAGTTAAAAGAGAAACCCTGGAAAATTGTTAAAAATAAACCTGAATTTATGAACGTGCAGCAATGCTGATGTCAACATCAAAAATTGTATTTATACCAGGTGCACAGCACAGTTAATGTATTTGTCTGTGCACAGTAACCAAATGCCACTGTTTGCTGTGTTCCCTTAAAGACTACGCTTGGCAGAATCTGCTTTTCATTGGGTACCCACCTGAAAACACATAGCTATTGCTTCTTCCTCGAGAGCAACCAAGACTCTGCTCCCATGTGCCACAGATCCAAGGAAATAAAAGGGGACAAGGAAAGGCAGGGAAAGATGGGAGAGATGTCTGAAGATAAAGCAGGGACCAAAAGCCTTATGAGAGGAGCAAGGAACAGCCAGTCTTCAAAGAGTATGAAAATAAAGGCCAGCACAGTGTGCGCTGCAATCTAGAAAAAACTTAAATTATAGAATAAGAATAAACACAAAACTTGGAGCCCAGTAGGCAAAACCAGCATTGCTATAATGAGATTTACTTACAACTGCTTTCAACATGCTTTTTCCAGAGTTGCAGTTTCTCATCATAAAAAGTTATATTCTGCTTTGGTCTACTAGCTTTTCTGAGTCTTTCTGGAATTTCTTCAACTATACTTGCTTTAGCAAAAACATAGAACTACCTTGCTTCTCTTCAGATCTGGTCCTAGAAAAACATACCAGGGAACATAAACTGTTATTAAATTTACACTGCTCATTCCCTGTGTTGATTCTCTTTGTACCCCCTTCCAAAGTGTTACATACAGCTCTTGCCTCTAAATTCTTAGCACGTTAGTTTTTACCTAATTTTTAAATTAAGATAAAACATCCTAAAGCCAGGACCAGTTTCACAGATCTGTACAGACTGCCTTACTAGCTGTACTGATAGATTGAATGAAGCTTTTGAGTGTCTAAAGGCACTTTTTAAGTGCCTTTAAGGTAGGGTAGCCGACTAGGTAAGATTACTGCAACAGATCTGGAATAGACTGATGTCAACTATTCACTTTAACATCAAAGCTAGTTTAAAATAATATAGAAGTATGCAAACCTACAAAATCAAAACTTTGCAACTATTTAACAACCATAAACACTAGCTACTTTTTGTGCTTTTATATATGAAGAAAATGCACATGTTGTGACAAAAGAAAATATTACTTGCTGTTCAATGTAACCTGAAAATATTTTTTCATCCATACTGAACTAATGATATTCATACAATTTTATATGCCCTCGTACTCAGTTTCAAAACATAAAGGAAAGTAAATAGACATACTCATATTACAATAAATTATTTTAGGGGTTTTTTTATCTCTCAAAGTTTGTGCTTATGCTTAAATATGTATGCTTATTTCAGAAGATAATTGCCTTAGAAGAGTTCTGCTATGTAGGCAGGCACGATTTGATCTAAATTTCTATATTTGCAATAGAATTTTCATATTCCCATACTGTCATGCTTCACCACCACAGTTCCACCATTGACAAAGAAATTAAAGAAAGAGGAGTTAGTCCATTCTTAGGGTCCAGCTTTTTCAAAAACCTTTCTTTCCTTGATTTCACTTGATATAGGTATCATGGAGAACATTACATGAGCTAATGTAACAATAGGCTGCTCTCCAAAAATCAGACTTTCCAGTACTTCACTTCTTGCCTCCACCAAGTTGTGTGCCAGTCGGACTGCTGCAGCTGGGACAGAGCTCTGACACAGGGCAGATCAATAAGGTGAGACTGGGCACAGAGCAGCACTAGCCAGCTTGGAAGAAGTGCTACTAAAAGGATTTGATTTCATTTGCTTTGTGTTAGATTTTACCGTGTCAAATTAATGATATACAATAAAATGAAGCATTATCATGTTCATGAAACAAAAAAATTACAAAAGTCTGAAGACAAGGAAAGTCAACTTTTACCTAACAAAACCCAAACCACTCTGTGAACAGATCCCTCAGGAGAAATATACGCGCATCACTCTATATGGGAAAAAAGCTGACCTAGAAATACCAAGTTCTCTAGAAACCAAGGAGTACAGGAAAGTCCTAAATGTTGGCAATTTCTTCAGTTCAGTGAAGCTCTTGTTAATCTTGTTCTCAGACATAATCAAATTGTACTGGACCTAAGAAAAAGATTCACACATTAAAAAAAAAATATGAGATCTGGGAGGAAGGAAGGTCCAGTATTAGGTATAATTTTTAAATAAACAAAAAATCTTTCCTGCACACTTAAGGAAAAGCAAGGAGATAAGGCTCCCATGATAGTTCTAGAAACAGTTGTCAGCTGTAAGAAAAAACTATGGCCTCCCCAAACAAATTACTGGCAGTTCCCAGAAGAATTAATAGCTAAATTTTGCAGTTACAGCATTCTCTTGCATCTTTTATTTCTTCATCTGTGACCAAGACAAAAGGACTATTTGAAATGTCAAGTGTAAACAGCTTTGCATTTATTTATATTCACACCACAGTCATCTGAAAAGAGCATGGGAAGAATGAAACTGCAAAATTGAAACGAAGAAAAATGCCTTAGAACAATATTATGGAGTCCTTAAATCTTTCATCATTTTCTTTCGGTTAATCACTTTGAATTGGACCATAGATCTTAAAGATCAAGAATATTTCTTGGTGATTTGGGTCCTATTCTGTCTCAGATCATTAAAAGAGTTGTTGAACTTGGCTTACTTTTTTGAATAAGTTTACATGCCTAGTGGGTACTTAACAATAATGCCTAAGGAAGTGTGCAGAATCATAAATTCCTAAACAATCTTTTAATTTTTCAACTGAGAAATTAATATGTGGAAGTCCTTAATAAACATGGAATATCCACTGTTGTTGTTCTTTGCTTTGAAGGTAGTTTTGTTGGGTTTGTTTTTAGCAATTCAGCCCTACCTTCACAGCTGTAAAACAAAAGTTCTGAAAAAAACTTTTTTATGTACCTTAGCATGCAACTGCTTAAGTTGTTTGCCAGGTTTCAAGTACAATTTACTTCATTTTTCTTTAAAGCTAAACTTCCAGTTCTACTTGCAAAATACCAAAGTAAAAAGCAATACTGAACATCATCTTAATGCATTTAGTGGTTACATACATGCGACATCAAATCTAACTGGCAGACAAATATTATTTTTAGTGTATGCTAAGTGGAAGTGATACTTCATGTGTAAAGACAAGGAAAGAAAAAAAGACAAGAGAAAAATACTTATTTGAGTTGTTGTCATCTTACATTCTCAAATGTAATTTTCTTTAGAAGCATAATTATTAGTAGGGCTTTGTTTACAAGGACAGATTCTGTCTCAGAGTGATTAGAGGTAATGAGAAAGTGGAAGATAAACTAAAAAAATATAATAGCCAGTATACCATTTCTTCATCTTGAAACATTTCTGGGATAAAAAGCACTTGAATGACAAGGAGTTGCATTTCCAGGGGGGACAATGAGAGTTACTTGTACCCAACTTAGGACTATTATTACTAATCTAAGTTTACAATAAGAGGAATTAAAAATTTTTTTCTCGTTCCTGTGTTTAACCCTATAAACCACAGGAATTAATGGTTGCAATGACAATTGGAATGGCAGAAAACCTTTAAAACATTAACATTAACATTTTATAGAAACTATGACCTTATGACCAGAACATTTTCTGGGCATTAAGTGCCAGAGAGACACACCTAATTAAATTAAAGTAAGCCTCAGCCCAATTAACTATGATTTATAGAGCTTAATGGGACTATTTTGCATATTGTATTTTATATATATTTCTGCAATTTTGTTTCAATTTTCCCTGCATATAAATTCTTTTGACATCAGGAGAAATAAGTCTCAGTGGCGCAATGCTCATATGCTTTCTTACATTGAAATTTAAAGGAACAGGATTTAAAGCCCAGTGGAGTGAAATTAATGTAATATAATACAACAGAAAGCAGTTCCTCTTTTTAAAAAATAATGTTTGCATGCATTTAGATTTGGTTGGGGAACAGAGCCGGAAGACCATTAATAAGTACATGGTCATAGAGCTTTAAAAACAGCACAGATTTTTCCAAAAAATAATTCACTGTGTTCCAGCCTTCGAGGAAAAGTATTTACAGATCTTGCTTTTGAAATATTAGTATGATTTTTGCACTTCTCTGAAAAGAAAGGCTGTTTCACCTTTACATATGATCAAGCCTAAAAGTTCAGGCTGGGCTGGTTTCCTCCCTTCCCTCTTTCTTCCCCCTTCCTTCCCCCTTCCTTCCCTCCCCACATCTTGTATTTTAAGCTTTTATGAAGCATAAAATTTTCACAATTAGGAATCCTTAGCAAAGACAGATGGATGCTAGAAAAGGTTAATAATGTATAAAAGCTTACCAAGATGGTAGAATACTATAGCAGTAAAAAACTCCCCTACGAATAGTTCTGACAAACTCTTAAATTTATATCACTTATTTTAATTGCAAAATTTGAAAACAAAACCCCCCAGAAGATAAACAGTCATGTCTGTGTGCCTTCATAAATTCCTGAGCTGATCAGAACAATATTTTTTATTTAATAAAGCAGAAAGTTTGGGGGGTTGTTTTAATCAGAAAACATGATCAACTCATATACAAAATTCTCATGGGAAAGCTCCACTAGTGTCAAGAATTTTTAATGCAAAAGCTTTGTGCAGTTCAGGGAAGAAATTTCGGGGGTAAAATTCTTAAAAATAGTGCACAGTATGAAACCTAGAAAAAAAGCAGATGTCCCATTTCTTACTTTGGAACCATCTCAATATTCATTGTTGAGTCTCTCAAGTCTTGCAGGTAAACTATACAGAAAGCTCAATATTCACCGGACCAACACAAAAAAACCCTACAGTTTATAAAACCAGTGGTTACTATATTGATTTAGATTGTGGAACATGCAGTCCTTTACCTGGACTACCTACAGTTATGCAGAATACAGAATTATCATTTCACTCTTCCACATCACAGGTGACTGCCTGGATTATCAGGAAAATTGTCTAAAGTGCCTCCTTCTCATTTTACAAAATAATTTCAGCATGGTAGTAGCTTGAATGAGCTGAACACAAAACATTTTATAGAGATGAAAGATCATGTTACATATTTTCTATGTGTGTCCCCCGTCCACTTTATTCACATCTTTTAGTTTGCCAGTGGTGAACTATGTTTTCTTGTCAAAAACTGAGTACATAGCTCAAACCATACAACTAGACAGCAGAAGATTCATCATGTATTTATCTTGTACCTGCTAATAAAATAGCAGAGCTTATAAATCCGTAATCAAAACAAGAAAAGTGAAAAATAAATGGTTTCATAACAAATTGAACTTAAGCTAAACCCATAAAAAACCTTGTTTCCACTGGTTTGGAGTTTGGAGTTTTTTTATCATTTTAGAGATTAGGACTAAATGCAAGTTTTTATTCAGGACTATATGTAGAGCAGAAACTAGTCAGAACTGTTAACATTAAGTACTCAGCAAACAGTAAAAAGTTGTCTCCAGCTACTCACCTCATCAGATTCTCCTGGAAGGCATGCTAAGGTGCATGAAAAACACCAAGGTGCTTGGTGACAGCCAGCATGGCTTCACTAAGGGGAAATCCTGCCTAACCAATCTGGGGGCCTTCTATGATGGGGCTAAGGAACTGATGGACAGGGGTAGAGCAGTTGATATCATCTGCCTGGACTTGTGCAAAGCATTCGACACTGTCCCACATGACAACCTTGTCTCTGAGTTGGAGAGACATCAGT
>WYDI02010629.1:9554-49985 GCA_009867235.2 Psittacus erithacus | reverse complement strand
TCTTTGGCTAGTTTGGGTCAGGTGTCCTGTCTCTGCTTCCTCCCGGCTTCCCCTCCTCCCTGGCAGAGCATGAGGCTAAGAATGTCCTTGGTCAGTCTAAACATTCTAAGCAGTAGCTAAAAGCATTGGTGTTATCACTGCTGTTCCCAGACCAGAAGTCAAAAACACAGCACTGCACCAGCTACTAAGAAGGAGAAAAATGCTACTGCTGAACCCAGGACAGCACAAAATAAGCAGTCAGAGTAGTTAAAGCTCAAGTGATTCTCCAATAGATCTACTAATACCTGTCTTTTAGCTCTCTTTCTATGAGCATCAAAACAAGTTCTGCAGTTTCTGAAATTTGCTTATGAAGGTTAATGATTTCCCCCTTTTTAATTGGGAAATAGCATAAAACTGTTATCTGAACTGTGATGCTCTGTGGTATTTCTGTAATAATGAGATAAGGGAGCAAAATGTATGCACTGGGAACTGTAAAATGAGTGAAAGGTGGTGGATATGTTAAAAACATACGGCTAAAGTGGTAGAGCAGCACACTCATGTGGATTTATCGGTTTAGTATGCAGCCATATTGTGCCTCCACAATCAAAATACCTGCATATGTCACTGGGATTTTTGGCAGTATCATTGTTTGGTTTTTATATTGTTAGAGAAACTTCATTGCTGTTCTTTCTCACTGAGGTTTGGATTCATTTGTACAGATATGTCAGAAACTTTGAGAAGCTCTTAGGGGATCAGCATCCTTTAAGTGACACAGCAGTCTGAATTTGTTACACGTAGGATATTTTTGGTGTAGTGTAATTTGATTGTAAGTACTGCAGAGATGGGGACAGAGGCTTTATCATGTGTAAGAAAGATATGGAGCAACATATCGTTTACTGTCCAGATTTGCTGTGGAAAGTTATTGCCATATGAGATAAAATGAAGAAAATTCTTAAAGGTATGAACAGTTTGATACCTGCCATCAGCAAAGTAAAATGTCTTTTTGAATAAACAGCGTATATTTCATGATATATAAACATAATATTCAATAACTTCCCCACCTCTGATGTTATGTAAATAATGAAGGTGTACCACAGGTTCCAAGGCAGCACTATGTGAATGTTTTGTGAGGTTTCTTACCATGGCAAAAGAAAATTACAGTAAGACAGGAATCAGTGTGCATATGAAGTGTAAAATAAAATAGCACATGGGTTTATTCCTTTTCAGGTGCAGAACTTTGCACTTCCTTTTGTGGAACTTCTGTTTCATCAGTATATTTGCTGAGAGTGAGTTTGGTCCCATTGTCCAGCTGATAAATGAAGTTGCACAGTATTGATCAAGTGCGTACACTGGCTACAGCACTAAGGATTGGCCTTTAGCTGGGTGATATCCTGCTGACCACAGCCTCTCGAGTCTTGCAGCTCAACTAGGTTTTCAGTTCACCTCATGGTTCTGTCTGACCCATATGTCATTTTGTCTGCGAGGATGTTGTATGAGACAGTGTCAAAAGTAACTAGCGTCCAGTGCTGTCACTGTTGTTTCTCATCATAGCAAGCTGTCAGGTTGGCCAAACATGATTTCCCCTTCATCCATGCTGACTAATCCAAATCATCTTCTGTCTATAATATGTTAATAAATGGCTCTGATGAGAGTTTGCTCCCTGACCATCCCTGAGATTGAGAGGGAACAGACCAGCCTGTAGTTTCTTGTTCTTTTGAACAAAGGAGTGGCATTTACCTTTTTTAGTACCTGGGAATGGGGAGAGTCACTCAGAGGAGCCGAGTGACCTTTTCACTTTTGCATGGCAGTTTGGGCTTCGCAGAGTTCAAACTTTACTTCAGAGATTTATCAGAAATGTTAGTTCTGGCAAATTATTTTCTCTAGCGCACATAACGAATGGGGAGAAAAAAATCTGGTTTTAGCATCTCTGTAGATGCTTAATATTTCCTGAAATGTATTCCTCTTGTAAAGAGAAACATTTGTGTTTGCATGGTAGAGATACTCAGTTACTGGTTTTACTTCCCTGTGAAACAAATAGTTCTGTGGTCCATCCCATTGCTGAGGCCTCAGAGAAACACTGTCACCCTATTTGCAGACGCAAGTACTTTGTGCATTAGTCATTCAAGCTAAATAGATACGTGCTTTAAATGCAGTAAATCTGTTTCTCTAAGCGGATCCTTATTTATTTAGTTTTAACGGCTGTGGTCATGTCTTTCCAGTAGTTTTGCAGGAAAAATTTTCTAGCCTTTATTTTGTGTAGAAAGGAAAAAGCAATGATGGAGAGTGGGGAACTTTGGGGTTTCCTTTTCATCTTTTTATAAAAAAAAACATTCTATGGAAGAATCTGCTCAGAAGCTGTCAAAACAGAGTAAAAGGCAGAAGTCCTGACCCAAAGTGACTAAGAGTACTCATGCATGAAAACACTTATATCCATGAGCTGAGAATTAATGCAATAGAATGAGCTAGTCAGTGAACATAACTTAGAGCTGTGGAGGTTTTCCATGTGACCAGCACGCATGTCACAGAGGAGCAGGGGAACGGGAAACAGGGAAGGCAGCTGCATTAGTGTTTTAATTGTTTTTATGTGGACAAGGAATCCACTTTGGAAATGAATCCCCTGATTGTTCTCACAGGCTGTGCTTTAGTTTGACTTGTGGTGAGCTTGGGGCAGGGTAGCTGACTTGCTTCTGCATAAAACTAAACTGAAAGCTGCAGACCCACTGGTGTGGGGCTGTGGGATCAGAGTAAAGCTGTTCCAAAAATCAAACTCCAGAAATGTGTACAGTGTCGGTGTTGGGGCTGCAGACCCTTTTTACTGTCTACCTCCTCTGCTGTTACATTTTGCTACTTGCTGATGTGGATATGGCCACAGCAAATCTGGTTAAGGAAGGTACAATGAGAGTTTAAAGCCTGTCAGCACTGGAAAAAGGCTGTTGCCATTCTAAAAGATGCTATAACAGTAAAGAGAGAAGTCAACTACAGTATTTAAGAGGTGTGCCCAAGGGGCTTTGAGAAAGATTCTAGTACAATGGCTCTGTAACAAAATAGGAATCTGTTTTGGCAGGTATTTCCCTCAGTGAAGCTTAGGAGCCACAAGACAATGCAATAAGCTAATATGACCTAAAAAGGAATAGACCTATTTTTAAATACAACTTTTAGAAAGGAATTTTTAGTTTCCTTTGAATGTGTGCAGTAGGAACAAGTATACAAAATCAAGCAGGAAAAGTCTTCAGGAAGAAAAAAGAAATGAACCAAAAAGAAACCTAAACTGAAAGAGAAACATTTATGTGGATCTCCATTAACAAAAGGTGCATGTAAACACACATCTGAAGGTATTAAAGGAATACCTATTACATTCCCTAACCCTGGAATTACTTTTGGAAAACAGTGAGATGGAGAATGATTCAGGAGTTAGATTAGAAGCTTTTAGTCTTTCAACTGAGAGCCTTAGAAAATGAATATACAAATATGTATATACAAACATATATGTACAAATGTGCTGGAAAAATAATTACACATTTAAGAAATAATAAAATAAATCTTGTCATTTAATTGTTATTTGTTTTTATTTTTTTTTTAGAACTATTACATTTGTCCTCTGATTTTAGTAAAGCAGTTTGATTTACAGTTTGCATGAAGTCCTGAAAGAAGTAAATTATCTTAACTGTGAGAAATATCTCATGAGATGGAAGTTGTAGTTGAACGTGACAGGAAGGTGGCTGCTTGGGGTAGAAGAGGCTGTTCTCTTTGGAATTCCCCTGTTCCCTGTTTATTTACTCTTATTTCTCCATATTGTTGGAAATACTGAGAGGAATTGAATTTCTAAGGAATGCATCTTTAGGTACCTTCGTATTTTAACTTTCATGTTAAATATGGTTTGTTTTTCTTGATACATTTCAGTAGCAGTGTGGCAGGGACGTGCAGGAGGCTCAGTGTGAGGTGCTTGTGCACATTTATGCATTAGGACATGTGTTAGTGTGAAACTGCAGTGTCACTTGCTGTCATTGTATTGAGAAACTTGAACAGAAATATACATAGGAAGGTTCTGAGAGAGAAGATATAAATGCTGCTTGACAGTTGGTTAGACTGTGTGCAAAAATGTCTGAGAGTAAAACCAAACTCTCCTCATCCTGTGTGAGAGGCTTTGTATCCCAACTTCAGATCAGTGTCTGTTGTGTATAATCCGTCTCCTTGTCCTTCATTGTCTGGCCACTTCATAACAGGCAAAAATTTAGTTATTTTATGGTGTGGTATTTTTATCTTGGCAGGTTTTGTTCATGTGTTTTATGTGGAATAACTTTTAATCCTTGAGTATCTTTGTTTGAAATTTGGAAATGTTAATTTGTGTTTTTCCTGACTATTTCTAGTAACTTGCATTTCAGAAAAACTGTTAAAACTGCAAAAGATGGGTAAAAGGGAGGTGATTTGAGGTGTCTCTTCCAGGCAGTCATCAGTTGATAAGTTACAAGTAAGAAAATTGCTTAAAGGAATAAAAGTAACTCACAAATATGACTTTAAATTTTTGTTCTGGGTGATAATAGTAAGATTATTTCATTGCCCTAATTAAAAATCAATTTAATAACATGAATAAAGTGGTTTATGGCTTGTGGATTTGTGTGACCATCTATTCTCACTACCATGTCACATAGCTAACGCAGTGATAAGTGGAGGCTTCCAGATAAATTCCTTCCTTCCCCTTCCATTGTAACAGGCAGGAAGAGACTTTGGTGAAGTTCTTCAGAGAATTTCCTTTTCGTCTTTCGTGGTAAGGTCTAAAATAACCTGTCGCAATCACCAGCATTAATATTTGAGATGCTTTATAGGAACCTCTTAGCCTCAGAGCCAGCTGAAGCATAAATGTAGCTGTGGGGCAGAATGAGTTTTTATAGCGCAAACAGAACATAAATATTCCTGGTTTTGGTAACTTTGTTTTGTAACTTTTTTGGACTTCATCTCTTCAGTGCTTCTTTGTGCTTTGAGCTGTCTGTTGCGATTAAAATGTGAGTAGTGTTTTGAAGCATAATCTCTGAATTATGAAACAAATTCATGTATTTCTGAGCAGATAGGGTGTTAGGGTACAGTCTTCCTTAGGTAAAGTGTAACCAAGGTTGCATGCTGCAGAATATTGGTTTGATGAAACAGCTGCAATTCAAAACACAATTCAAAGTAAATACTAAATGCTTTTGGCTACCCGCTTGGTGTACTGGTAGTGCACAGTTACCAGTGACTGCTCATAACCACCTGGCCACACCATCAGCTTTTCCCTTGAGAAAGTTCTCCTCCAAGGTTGCCACAAGAAAATGTTTATACTTTTGAATTACTTTGTTTTAAAAACCAGGAAATCTAACAATGTTGCTTTTTACAAGTGAAATATAAAAGGGGGTTTTGCTTGTTAGGGCTCTGTCAGTACAAGTCTACCAAGGACATTGCTTCAGTCTTTGCAGTTGTCTTGTCTTCTCTGAGGAAGGATGTCCCTGAAGTTATAGCACAGTTTATTTTTAACCTGTATTTCCACCAAGCTCCATGTAGGACATGGATCACAGTGCAAGGAAGTAGAAGAATCAAAATGAAAAGTTGTAATTAATTTTTACAAGATGCAGAAGTTCTGATTGCTAAGTGTTGATGCCTTTTTGTTAGAGATGTCTAACAGTCCTAATAACAGGAATTGCATAAGGTCAGATGAACTTTGGTATTTGGAAGTGCTAAAAGGGTATTTCCCTATGTGCTCCACTGTGAAGTCCCTCCCATGGGATACAATACTTAACAAACTTCTCCAATGTGGGGCCTTCCCATGAGCTCTGGTTCTTTAAGAACTGTTCCACCATGGGTCCTTTCAATGGGATGCAGTCCTTCAGGAACACACTCCTCCGGTGTGGGTCCCCATGGACCACAGGTCGTGCCAGCAAACCTCCTCCTGCATGGGCTTCTTTCCATGGACTGCAGCCTTCTGCCGGGAGCCTGCTCCTGTGTGGGCTCTGCACAGGCTGCAGCTTCCTTTTGGGGCATATCTGCCTGTTCCACTGTGGAGTCATCCATGGTCTGCAGGGGACAGCCGTGGTGTTCTCCATGGGCTGCAGGGGAATCTCTGCTCTGTTGCCTGATAACACCTCCTCCCCTCCTTCACTGACCTTGGTGTCTGCAGAGTAGTTTCTTTCACATTTTCTCACTCCTCTCCCACACAACTGCTGCACAGTGGTTTTTACTCTTTCTTAACTGTATTACTGCAGAGACACTACCAGCATCTCTAGTGGCCTTAGCTGGGGCCAGTGGTGGGTGTCTTCAAGGTGACTTTCTCCAACACAGCACAGCTCCTGGTCTTTTCTTGCAGTGGTTACCCCTGCAGGGTCCCCGCTACCAAAACCACACAAATCGAAAAAAAACACCTACTATACAGACAGGTTTGAGGCTAAATCTGGTAAGTTGTCTTTGATAAATAAAAACATGGTGTACTCATTGCCTTCAGGGATTTTATATCCCATCAAGAAAGGGCAGCCAACAGCTGTTTCAATATATTGCTATATAGGATAAGCTTCCACAAGAGGGGGCCCAGGAAAATAGTTTTGCCCATCATGAAATGGATAAAAGAGCACAAACCCCTATAAACCAACTTTGTTTTTTGTGAGTGTGTGGTCAGCCCATGATAGAATCATAGAATAGTTAGGGTTGGAAAGGACCTGAAAATCATCTAGTTCCAACCCCCCTGCCGTGGGCAGGGACACCTCACACTAAACCAAGTCACCCAAGGCTCTGTCCAGCCTGGCCTTGAGCACCGCCAGGGATGGAGCATTCACAACTTCCCTGGGCAACCCATTCCAGTGCCTCACCACCCTTCCAGTAAAGAGCTTCTCCCTTATATCCAGCCTGAACTTCCCCTGTTTAAGTTTGAGCCTGTTACCCCTTGTCCTATCACTACAGCGCCTAATGAAGAGTCCTTCCTCAGCATCCCTGTAGCCCCCCTTCAGATACTGGAAGGCTGCTGTGAGGTCTCCATGCAGCCTTCTCTTCTCCAGGCTGAACGGCCCCAACTTTCTCAGCCCGTCTTCATACAGGAGATGCTCCAGTTCCCTGATCATCCTCGTGGCCTCCTCTGGGCTTGTTCCAACAATTCCATGTCCTTTTTATGTTGAGGACACCAGAACTGCACACAATGATAGCATGTGGGTACTTCCAGCCACAAAAGGAATAGGGTGGAGTATCTGGTTTCTTGACTGAAAAGCATTCTGTCTTGCTTTGTGAGTGCTGAGGTGACTGCTTCCCTTTTAGTCCGCAGATCAGAGCATAGATCAGGTGTGCAAAACCACTAAAAGCATTCTCTTGAATCCTCATCACACAAATATTAGGATGAAGCATAGTTGGGAGTCAATGCAGTATTGTGTTGAAACTGTGTTACTGCCAAACCTTTTTTAGCAAGAGTTAGAAGTCCAAAATAAGTTTTTAAAAGCAGTGATTTGTAAAGGGTTAATCCAGTTACTGTCCAGTTAATACCAATAAATCCAACAGTTTAAAAATCTGATTGTTTGTCATAGCATGATTCAAGTTTCACTCTCTTCTCTGTCTTCCTAAAAGCAGTTTAATTCTGTCTGCTGTGGGTTAATGTTTGTGCCAAGTTTAGTATATCTTGTTTTCCAACAGTGGTATTTAAGAACCAGGCATTTTAAATATTGCTCTATTTCTAAGATTACAGCAGTTCAACCAGTTTTGGCTTAGTGGTTTGCATATATGAATTGTCCCCTTTGAAATAAATTGTACCATGAGAAGGAAATGGCTGAAATAAAAATATACCATCTCTTTGTTTTTACAAATGGCTTTAATTCTCTCATGCAGCTCTCTGCAGTGGCTTTCATTGCCAGGCTGCTTGGAATCAAGCAAAAGGCATATGATGTTCATGTACACGTTTGTCTTTTGTTTCGCTCTGAGCATTTCTTAAAAGTCAGTAAAAGCTACATCCTTTTAGTCAGGAAGGAAATTCATTGGCAGCTTACGCAAGTTGGTGGCAAAGCCTGTTCTGTCCCTTTTGTCCTGCCTGCCACAGCCTTAGCCTGAGAACAGCTTGCGGTCGGGGAATTACTGATGTGCTGCTGAAAGGCAAGAAACTGTCAAACTACTTGATTCCCCCCTCTGCGCCCCTTTTAATGTTATATATTGCAGTACTGTTTCTTCACCTCTTTTTTTCCAGTTGTTCAGTATCAAATACTATCTGTATATAGAAAGAAGTTCTATTAAGTATTTCTGCCAAGGGGCAGGTTATACAGGCAGGCTTCTTGGTGCACAGGGATGCTAATGGATGAATTCTCTATAATTTTGATGTCTTTGGTTTGAGAGGCCTGAAGACATAGTTTAATTTGGATTGCAGACACTGCTGTTGGAAGCATTTTTGTCTGCGTGATGAAGTCGATGGACCAGTTCTTCTATCTGCGCAGTTTGCATAAGGAACGCTGGTGATCCCTGGTATTGAGGCAAAAGTTACAGTGTGAATATCACAGGGTGTCTGGCCACGACATTTCCAGAGTTATTCTGTCTTTCCTCAGGCAATCTCTTTGTTTTGATAGTCAGGTTAAATGTTTTTCAGCGCTTTCAACTTAGAAAGTATGGATTCAAAAGTTTCCCATGTTTGGTTCTCTTTTGAAGTGGTACTTAGCAAACCCAAGGAATTGGTGCTGAGGATTAATGTTGCATGATTAATTGTCTCAGTACTTTTAGGAAGGTGTTTAAGGCTGTACTTCTTCAGTCTGTAGTTCCTCAGTCTTTGCTACTATCATTTTAAATATGTTCATAACATGGCATAGGCCATCTTCTGATGCTGTTGTGGGATATCAGTAGGGTGTTAGACTGATCACTTATATTGCGTATGAGGCCGGTGGAAATTATTATGACAAATCTCAGTGAGTCTTACAGGAAGGGAATGTGATATGTACTTCTAAAGTCTCAGATGAATTTTACCCGCTCTGCTCATTCTCTCCTACACATAATTTCCTCTTTTCTCTCACACTTGTGTACTCACAAGCACCAGGACATTTGTGTGTTGAGGTGGCATAATCAGTGCCAGTATGTGCAGTATGGAGCTAATGGTATCTGTCAGCTGTTTGTCATGCTTTTGGGTTCCTTTTGGTGACAACCTACTTTATAGGAGGATATTTTATATCCTATAGGAGTTGAGTTATTTTAAGCTTAGTCCTTTGGTTTAGAATCTGGTTTACTTCAGCCCTCATAAATCTTAAGTAAAGGCTTAAGTTGGGTTTTTATTCCTTATTTGGAATATCCATATTCTTGTAGCTGCAGTATGTTTTCCTGCTGGGCTAACAGGAAAAGGAAGGATGTATATGATGTAATGTAATCCCACTGGCACTCTCTTTAACCCACAGGTTCCTTTGCTGGCCATTCAGCTGTGTCTTGTCAGAGTGAAGGCATCCTGGTCTTGACACAAATACTCTTCAGAAAAGAAGTGTCCTTTGTTATCAGTAAAAGCTGTTCTTCTAACCTTTGTTTTGCTCGTTTTCCAGGTTTATACATGCACGTTTCCATTCCTCCTTAGTTCATACTAATCTTAACATCTCCATTATGGTTGTCTACAAGGTATGTTTACTTGTAGCAGAAAAACATCCAATAGGAATATTCAGGATAATAGTTACCCAGATAATGTCACTCATAAGATTATATATATATATCTACCTGTTACAGGAGATAAAAGGAGATACGACTTTTGACTCTGAAATACCACTGTACTTTGAAAGGATGTAGAAATGAGAGCCTCTAATCAGATGCAACAAGAAAGTGGTTCTTGTGTTGAGCCAGAAGTACCATGGATCGTATCTATTGTATACATAAATTTGGGGGAAAAAATGTAAAATACACATTTTTAAGATGGCATAATGGGTTAAGTTTCTACTTCGATGCCAAAGATTTCTCATTAGGAAGCCCACAGTAGGGAAAGGACAAAATTTGGGTACCTCTTCTCGTATGGCTGTTGGTTTATCTATCTGGCTTTCCCCTTGTTGCAGCCTGTGAAGGTCATGTCACTTGGGTTGCTTCCCAAAGTGATTAAATTGTATTTCCCACAAATATATCTTTATTTAGTCTGTTGAATTGGCTTAAGTGTTGTCTTTGAGTCTGCATCTCACTCATTCTTACCGGAGCAGCTGCCTTTATGTGCCTTTGTGAATAGTTAAATGGAGTGTGTATGCAGCAGAAGGAAGGTGTGCGTGTGGTGCTGGGTCTAACCTGGGGAGGAGTACTTTTTCTGATAGCAGCAGAGATGTGTTGACGCCAGCTCAGCAGTTCTGCCTAGATTCTCGGGCTGGTTCCAGTATGCTCTGCATTTCACAAATGTTCAAAAGGCCATTTAGGCTTCTGGATTTTAAATTTCAGCAGCTGTATTACAGCAGAGACTACTTTGATCTTTACTGCCTTTCTAGTGAATAGGTGTAGTGCTGCTCACATGCAGGAATGGCCATTCTGCTGTTAAAACCCTCTGTTTCTATTCCTTATATAAATATCCCTTGATGCAAGCCTCATAATAGCTTCCCTTTCCAACGTGTACTCAACACTCTTATAGTATGTATCTATTCTTTTCTTCCTGGTTGATTACTCAGCAGATTCTTTCTTTCAATGTCTTGTTACTCATTTGGACAAAACTGATCATGTCCGTAAAGCTTATTTTAAGGAAAAAAGACTCATAAAAATGTCAGACAATAAAACCAGCTCTGTCACAGCCCTTTTTAATTCAAAGATGAAATTTGAACAATTAAAGTAACTGCAAATTTGCTAAACGAGTAAGTTACCAAACTAGCTGGCTCTGCCTGGGCTTACTGGCTGATTACAGCTAATGTTTGAGAGAACTTTTCCACAATATCCATGCCTTCAGTGGAAAAGAGGCTTCAGTGTTTTGGAGGAAGGAGGGGGAGCATTTGTATTTCATTTCTCACACGCAAAAAAGTGCAGTATCAGTGTGAACAGGTGACTCTGAACTTGCCCTGAAATACCTAACCTTATCTCTTCTCTATTGTATGTAACTCCCATCCCTGTTGATAAAAATAGCTGTTGTAAAAGGGACATGTTACAGTTTATGTATTTTTTATTTTTTTCTTTTTTCAAACAAGACTGCATATTTTACACTCTCCCCAGAAGCTTGTATTCCTGGGTTACACAGTGGGGTTGTCAAAACCACTGCTACTAGCTGTAGTAAATAAGCTTTTTCATGATGCGATGATGTTTTTTACTGGGTTATTGAACCAGCAAATACACTTTGGATTGGAAAGCCTGTAAAGGGCAGGTTAGTCTCTTTTGAAAATGAATTACCAAACGTATAAGGCTTACAGCATCCAACAATATGCAATTATTTCAGTAGTTTTAAATTACAAAGAACATGTGCCAACGTATTTTCAGAGCTATGCATGTATAATACATAGTCATGGGGTTTCATTCTGACTTAGCTGTCTCTTCTATTATTTCAAATAAATAGGAAACAATATTACCTTCCTCAGCAAGCCGGTTATTTAACGTGAATACCATCACTGAGTAAAGTCACTGTAAGTTGAATTGCTGTAATGTTCTGAGGATCTCTCAGGCCTTTGGCAGCATTTTATTTCGATGTGTGCTCCCTGATTCTGTGGGGTAAGAAGCTTCTTCCCACCTCTTCCCTCACTTTTCTTTAACCAAGAAGCACTCAAAGTGCTCCCCACTTTTTCTCCTGATTTCTTAAAAGAAACATACATGAGGATCATCCCCTTCTGCCTTCCCTTCTCTGAGAGTGTTCATAGCATTTGAGCTGCACTACTCTAGAATGCCTTCATTATTTCACACCACTCTCACAAAAAAAGATCTGGTGAAGTTTGCCGTCTTAGATTAAAATGCCACTGCAAATGATGCGGTTTGGCCTGTCAGCATCAGGTCATGCCATAGGAGAGGCTTCTGAGAAAGGTCACTGCTTAGAGATGGAATTTAAAGAGCTGAATCCCAAAAGGATGCATGCACTGAATTTCCTACTGTGAGACAGATTTATTTTCAGGCATGTTTGTTCAAACCTGCCTGAGTACAAACACTGGCATATGCAGCAGTGAAGCTGAGTGTAATTTATCTAATGATCTACACGTTATGGGAGCATGTTACAAAACCAGACCTCCTGTCTACTTGGGAGTAAGTGTGCAGCCACTGAAGAAATTCAGGCAAGCGTTTGAAAGGTTTCTTTTTAATTACAAGAAGATATTAATTCTGCATTATTCTGTGTTATATCTTTTTATGTACCAAATTATATCTTTTTATATGCCAGATAATTCATCTTGTTCATTTCTGAGGAAATTCTAGTTACCTGATCCTGTGCTGAGTGTTTGTTATGCTGCCCCTCTCTCTCTGTTGCAGCCTTCAAACCTTGCAACTAATGTTTCTAAATTGCAAACTCTGGCAGGTTTCTTGGAAGAGGGTAGCAACATCTCATAGCAGAAATGGCAATATAAGCCATAACATCATGTAAAACAAAGCAAAACCAGGGAGAAAGAACCCAGATGCACAAACCCAAATCAAAGCCCTAAATATTTATGAAGATGCGTGCAACTTTCTACTACAGAAAAAACCCTTGAGTGTACGTTCTGTGTTTGTGGAAGTACTTTCTGCATTACCGTGAATTATAAAGCAGACATAGCTACTTTATAGTGTTTTCTCAGATTATAGTTTTGCTCAGAAAATTATTATTTATGACATAACTTGAAAGCAGTCATTGAGCTCATTTCCACTGGCAAGAGTTCCGAAAGTCTCATGCAGTTAAAATGCTTGTTGGTGTTCACGTAAGATGGCCCTTCACATCCAGTTGCTGACAGAACTGCTTGTTTTGAATAATTTGCTTTTCACAGAATCCTGAATATGTTTTCTATTGTAATAAACGCAAATGGCAATGTCTTAATAATGATTCCAGAGTGTATGTTGTCTTATTTTTGTGATTAAGTTTCTAAGCAGCCCTAGGCTGGTTTTGAGTTGAAATCCTATGCAGTGCTACTGTTAAAGATAGCTGTTAATACAGTAGTTTCTTACCAAAGAGATTTAATTTGTGTATTTGTTACGTAAAAGAGGAGCTAAATGGTAAAAAATAAGCTTAAATACAGAAATCAGATGGATATGTGTGACTTGAGGGGTTTGTGTTTTGCAATTTCTTTGTGCTTCTAAGTGTAGTTCATTAATCAGCATGGGTTCATATTTGACTAATGAATGTATTTTAGCCTTGTTTCCTAAGAAAATGAGATGTATACCATTACACCTGCTGATCCTGCTCAGCTTGTCCCCTTTTCCTGTGTGTTGCACTGCAGACTTTGATAATTGCTGATCCACTCCAGCAAAACATTGAGGGAGATGGAGGTGTCAAAGTTGGTTAAATTTCTGAGTTACAAAGATCTGGACAGGGTGTATATATGCATCATAGGGAAAAGGCTTAGATTAGTGCCCAGCTGGGAGAGAAGCTGCAATGTGAGTTCAGTTCTTCCTTGCTTCGTGCCTGGCATGGAACCAGGGATTCTGTTTGCTTAGTCTTTTTCAGCTGGTGGTCAAGAAGGGCAGAAGAGCTGTTGGAGTTGAGGTGTTTGAAACACGAGAAATAGGCTGTTGAAGTGCAGGGTACAGGTAGATTATTGCTTCCTGCTTCTTTTCTTGGAGCTCTTGTTTTGTTTTTTTTTCCCTGGTTAATCAATGGAGCTTGTTTTAAATGAGGAGTTGCTGGATATCGGCAAGTATGTGTAATAAAGTAAGATTTCAAAGTTTGATTGCTCAAAAATAATTAGAGATGTTATGGCAGCTGAGATAACTCAACAATCAAGGCCAGATTGGGCTGGCCTTGAGCAACCTGGTGTAGTGGAAGATGTCCCTGCCATTGGCAGGGGATTTGAAGTGGATGAGCTTTAAGGGCCCTTCCAAGCCAAACCAGTCTGGGATTCCATATGTAACGTAGTTTCTTTTCTTCTAGGAGCACTGGGAGGCAACAGATTCCTTAAATTGTACCAAGCTAGTTGTTAGTGAAGAACATGTCTCACTCCTTACATGCTTGCATGTATACATGTGGTAACTCAGCAAATGTTGCAGGACAGTCATTGCAGATGTGATTAAGCTGCTTGGATTTTTTCTGCGTATTCTCAAAATGACGAAATATTCATAAAGTTGTTTTAATGAGAGTATTTTGCAGGCTTAGAAATGAAAGTGAGCTTTAGCATGTGCTCCTGAATAGATGTTGTATGCTGTGTATGCCTACTGTATGACTTCGGTTAGAAATTATCACCTTCAGTAATTGCATTTGTATTCTGGGCAGTGTTATTTCTCCAGGTGGAAAATAGAAGCTTCTCTGTAAATGCAAACTCCTTGAGGCTATCCTGCATGTCTGTATTGGTCATGGTGCTGTTCAGCTGCTTTCTTAAAGTATAAAGGACACCTAGTGAGTTCAGTAGAAGGATCAGAATAAGACTCTTCCTTTAAATCTTCTACATTTAGACTACTTTTGAAATACTGATTTTAAATGTTTTTTCGCTTGGGCAGGATTTATATTTGTGTGATTTTCATCTGGAATCTAGTAATGAACAGCACTGAACTCCACTGATAACACTGTATACTGTTGCAGCAAGTCATTAGTACTCTTTTTGGTGGTGTCAAGTTCTCCAGTAGTTCAGTATCAGCAAGCTGTAGGATGCAAAAACTTCCCATTCTTCCTATCCCTTTGGAAGCTACCTGTGAAATTATCAGTTTCATAGTAATTGTCACAGGTTATAGATTGCATCCTTTAAAAAGAAAGTTGCCATATTCAGACCTGGTCTCTTTCTACAAATAATGTGCACATGGAGGGCAAGAGCTGTGCTTGGTTAGACCACTTGTGGTGTTATCATTTAGTCTGTTCATATGTGTATAGCCTTTTGTATCCAGGGTATAGATATTGGCATGGTAGTTTCCTTGGTGGAAAGAATATTGTGTGCAGAAAATTACCTGGGAGCTGGCATGTGGTATTTGATCTGTTCTGGGGTTCCAGTTTGGTGGCTGACCAAAAATGTGCAGTGATGGGCTGGGAGACGTGTACATACCCAATAGTCAGTCCCTCGGCTAGAGCAGCTGAGCCCACACCAGATGGGAATCCAAAGAGAGAGAGGTCAGGCACAGAGGTGGATGAATGGGTTTGTGGTAGGTTATGACCACAGAACACAATGAGGAGGGAACACATCATGAGAGGGATGCAGTAAGTTGTATCCAGCGGGTAATTTGGTGTCTTCAAGAACTCATTCATTTTCCATTGGATAGTCTGCTGTAGAGGTTTATATTTAGTTTAGTTGGTAAGGGATATTGAGCTGAAAATGTGTTTGAATAGGAGACAAGGATGGCTGGATGTTTCTAAAGTAATGTCTATTTTTAAAGTAGTAGCATGCTGTTTCACTGCTGTCGATTTTGAAGCTCTGTGATGCCTATTGTTCACTTTTTCTCCCCTTGCTTCCCAAAACCAAATACTGAATTGAAAGAAGTTCAAAGAGTAGTATGAATATCTGTGTGCTTTGATGCTAGGAGTCCAGCCTAGCACCAGGTAGCACCCACTACCACACCAGTGTGAGGACTGGGGTATAGTAAGAGATCAGGTTGAGCTCAGATGAAGGGTATCTTACCCTCTTTCAGAAGTGATCTATTTCCTCTCTTAGTTAAGTGCTTTGTAGATTTATAGCCCCTCTCTGTTGACTTGATCTGAGTCAATTCTGAGAGTACAGAAATGGGTTTGTTTATTTAAATTTGAAATCCACTTTTTAATTGAATCATTCATTTCCAGTCTTTTTCCTATGCTTGTGGGTTGTTTGGTTGGTTTTTTTAATATATAACCAAGTAATACTTGACATGGGCAGCTGAATTTACCCAGGACTTAAGACATTGAAATAGGCTGATACTTTCAAACATAAGAGGTACAGTAAACTTTGCAATGAGAATGTCATTCCCTCTCAGTTACTTGGCAAATGGAAGGGACAAAGTCAAAAGACCTGTTTTGCGTAGGTCATGAATATTTACAGATCGTGTAGTAGTAGAGACTAAGCCCTTTGTAAACCATTTTCTGGACTGTGGGGAAATGCAAAGGAGCTGGAAAGAAAACAAGCATGGTGGGTTTGTTTGCAGTATAATGTATCTACGTGCCAAAAGCCAGATGATTTAATTTTTGAGTTTCTGAGGATTCAAATGTTTACGTTGTGTCTTCATCCAGATTCAAGACCCAGCCCATATTATGGCTGGCAGTGGGTCCAGATCAGGACCATCCAGTGGGTTATCCATGAAATCACAGCTTCAGATCACTGGTAAGCCTTTTGAAAGGAAATCTCTCTTCTGGTTAGAAACATAAGTGTTTTCTTTCTCGCAATAAAATGCAAGTCACTAGTATGTTGCATTTTGGGGATTTAGGGGTTACACAAAACCCAGGAAAGGTTGCACAAAACCCAGGAAAGGTTGCACAGTAAAATTGAAGGTATCTTGCCATCATTACCTGACAGCTGTTTTATTCAGGATTATATCTAAAATGCATAAAAGAAAAGGAGTAATTGTTTTTGAATGCTGTGAAGTAAATTGTACAGAACAGTCCTCTGAAATGTAATCCTGTATTATGATACTGCTTTCAGTTAACACTTGACATAATACCAAATCCAGTATTTACTCCTAACAGTCTCGGGCTAAGCGAATATAAACTGCTGTTCATTAAATTTGACTTATTGCTTCTCCTTTGTTACATGTATTTGTGGCCACCATTATAAAGGAGCTTTAATAAACATATTGGTGAGAATACTGCTGTAGTTGATCACCTGTAGATTGCATAGGAATGGATTTGCCTGGCATGCTTTGCTTTTTCAGTGCTCCACCAACAGAGTAGCTGTTGAAACTCAATTCCCAAGTTTTACTCACTCTAACAAACTTTACTGAAGCATAAAAGCTGAAGCCTGGGCATATGAGATCTGTGGATGTAGACAGGTCTAGGTTTAGAAGCATCACGGGTAAATTTTGAATACTTAGTGTGGAAGATCTGTTGATATATGCAAATGTTTCACAAAGCTGATGTAAAGAGTTGTCAAAAATAGATGGGAAAGCTTTAGCTAGAAAGGAGGTTGGAATTAGTAAGTTGTACTGGCTCTAGCTGTCACCTTGAAGTCACAAGCTTCTTGTTTTTCAGTGGGCCATGAGTCTTTAAGAGAAATTTTGTTCCTACAGGTTGATACTGGAGAGAAAAAAACGAAGAGGTTTGGAAGGGGGGATACATCCTTTACATAGCTATGAAGAGTAGAGCTAAGGATTGAAGTGGTGATTGCTATCTAAGGCTTACTCTGCTAAAGACCTGTGACTCACATAGAGAAAGCAAAATGAAAGAAACAGCTTTGTTTAGAAATGAGACTGTTAAGATATTTGCATGGTTCTCAATTTGTGAGAAGTTCAGCCACAGTATGCAAGCAAACTATTTCCTGTACAAGCAGGAGTTACTTTATCTGTAAACACCTGCCCTATCCTCACCTCCCTGTTCCACTGTCTTCACTAGATTTAAATCAACTTTCAGGTTGTCTGCTTAAGAACAAACCTTGAAAGTAGGTACAAGACTGCTGATTTGTGCTGCCTCGAAGTAGGTCTTGATGCCTTTGAGACAGCAATGTTAAGGCATGAGATGCTGTAGTATAGAAGTACTGGAGACATGAAGGGAAGGCAAGGGGAGCTATTTGTGAGAATTAATGTTAGCTAACTGGAATTAATTTCTGTAAGATGTCTTTAATAGAGAAAGAGTTTCCCTTGAGAGCAGTTCAGAGCAGTTTATACTAAGCTACTTGTCTAAATCTCTAAAGGAGCAGAGACTATAAAGGGAATCTAGGTAGATTACCCATATGGGCTTGAATTAGTCATCTTTTTTTAAGGATGTAGTGCAGCTGAGGTGAGTGACAAAGACCCAGGAGACCAAGTTGTTACTTGTTAGAACAGAGTGGACTTCACTCCCCAATTGGAAATATCTTGAATATTGCAATTTGTCTTAAATACTGGTTTGTGAGTTTAGTGTTGCAAAGGAACACAAGACTCCTGATTCAAGAGCTAAAGGTCAGGGATAGGCTGGCGCATACACATGCTTCTTTGGCTACATGGAGGCAGCATAGACATGGTTGTTTGGAAAGACAGGATTGTTACAGTCAGTTCTGTTGAATGTTTAAAAACAAGGCAAACCAAAAACCAAACCACCAAAAAACCCAACCATACCAAACAAACAAAAGACCAAGACATATGTGCCTGTTTATGTTCATCCCCATTTCTGTCCTGTGTGTTGTCCCATATGTCCTGTCCATCCCCACTTCAAACCTCTAGAGCAGCAAGCCAAAGAATCGTATCTTAGAATCAGAGAGTGGTTTGTGTTGGAAGGGACCTTAAAGCTCATCCAGCTCCACCCTGCTGCCACAGACAGGGACACCTTCCACTAGAGCAGCTTGCTCCAAGCCCCTGTATCCAACCTGGCCTTGAACACTGCCAGGGATGGGGCAGCCACAGCTTCTCTGGGCACCCTGTGCCAGCACCTCAGCGCCCTCACAAGGAAGAACTTCTGCCTAAGAGCTCATCTCATTCTCCCCTCTGGCAGGTTAAAGCCATTCCCCTTGTCCTGTTCCTACAGGCTCTTGTAAAAAGTCCCTCTCCAGATTTCTTGTAGGACCCCTTCTAGATCAATAGGTAGTTATTGGAACTCAGAATTTGCCTTTAGCTTTTCTGTAAGCTTGCATTGGTACAGAACACTTAACACAAACTTTTTTTTCTTAATTATGTTCTTTTCATCAGAAGTGGTGGCAGTTTTCCATGATTCCTAAGTCAGGAAGACGGAGCATGTTTTGAGCTTTTTAATAAGCAAGTGTAATAAACTCCTGGAATTCTTTTGGCTGGTAATAGGACAAGGTTGTAGAAGATATTTTCTACTTTCAAAACCTAAGCCCTTTTGTGAATCTTATACTGATTATTATTAATTATAGTGTCTAATATTACAGAAGTGCTGTTGCATGTTTTAGGCATATGTGTGAGCTATAGCATTGTATAAAATGATCTGGAATGCAAGAGCATTTTTGTCCATCGAACGTATTTTGTGTTTTCTTGAGTGTTGTTGTCAGGCATCAGTGACTTGATACTTGAATGCTGAAGCACACAACTGAAAAATACTGTTTGCAATTGAAATCTTATTGAGTAAATTACTTTTTTCTTTCTTAACAGTTATTTCAGCAAAACTCAAAGAAAAAAACAAATGGTTTGGACCCAGTCCTTACGTGGAAGTCTCAGTAGATGGACAGTCAAAGAAGACAGAAAAATGCAACAATACAAACAGTCCAAAGTGGAAACAGCATCTTACAGTGTAGGTTTGATATTTTTGTTTTCCAATTTACTAGAGCAAAGTTAATGCAAATGACAGTGGACTTCAGGTTTGTGTTTTTAAGCCAGGCATTCAGTGTTACATGATGTAGAGATATTTGTGTTAACTTCTGTAGCAAATACAGAATCGTACATCACAGAGTCCCAGGCTGGTTTAAGGGACCTTAAAGTTCTTCCAGTTCCAACCCCCTGCCACAGGCAGGGACACCTTTCACTATACCAGGTTGCTTCAAGCCCTGTCCAACCAATACTGAGATCAATTTGTTTGTCTGTTGTAAGGCTTCTCAAAACTTAAGGGAGCACAAGGGGCAGGTGGATACTTGATCTCTGAGAGCAATTTTCTAGGAAAAAAGTTTTGTGAGTCCATTCTGTAGTATGAGCTCTGTTATGATGCTCATCGTTCTGCTGTTTCCAGAATACTTTTAAGAAGGACAAGGAAAAATCTAGACTTTTTGGTTTCTCTGATCACTGGGACAGCTCCATTATTCTTCAGGGTGTGCCTTATTCACATGCACATTCTCACCTGCCATCATATTGGTACAGAAAATTTGGTGAGATTTAGCGGTTTTGAAATGAGTGTGGTTTGATTTGGCTTGCTTTGGAGCTAGAGGGAGGAGGATGTGAGTAGCTGCTGTGGCATCAAATCTTTCTGTTTGCATGTGTTTCTTCTCCAGTAGGGGCTTTCCCAGTGCATTACTGCTGGCATAGGTCTGTAGTGGAGTGTCTGACCACATAGGTAATCCTTGATCAAGAGATTCCAGGTTTAGGGAGTGACATTGCTGGTGGCTTTTTCTAGGAGCAGAGGTCAACAAATTCAGACTGTCTGTGGCAGAGGCTGCAGTATTGTGTTTTTATGACTTATCAGCCCACAAGATTTTTCAGGCAGAACTAAGGCTCTTGTTTGGTCTGTGTGGAGGCTGATGTTGCCACTGGTTGTACTGTGTCTGCTCTCTGGAAGGTATCTTTCCAGTTTATAGCACCATGTGTTGAATGAAATTCAGGTTGTTGTATCACTAAACCAAATAAAAATGTAAGAAAAGCCTCAGGGAAGCGAAAGGGGGTAGAAATAAATGGTTAAGTTCTTTGAATTACTTGATTTGGAATAAGGAGAAACTGTTGTGATAGTTTGGCCCATAAGAGTCTTTTTTGATAGTAAACCTGGAACCAGTTCTTCAAGGACATAATCAAAATAGCACACTGTAGAAGTAATACATCCTGCCTTTGGAGATGGTGAGGGGAGTTTGAGTTGTGAAGTCATGAGAGAGACAGTGTGTTCTTCTGGTCTCAGGAAATGCATTGTGAAGCCAGAAGTACACTAGTAAAATGCTAAATACCTTTGTATACATTCCTACTTTATCAAAAGACGATGTATGTGCCAGCTTATTAGGGGAGCAGTCATTCTAAAAATAATTTTGGGGATTCCTGCGTACTTCACATTTTATGGAGTGTCCTAATATGGGGCTTTTGACAAGGGCCTGTAGGGACAGGACAAGGGGGAATGGCTTTAACCTGTCAGAGGGGAGATTGAGCTCTTAGGCAGAAGCTCTTCCCTGTGAGGGTGCTGAGGTGCTAGCACAGGGTGCCCAGAGAAGCTGTGGCTGCCCCATCCCTGGCAGTGTTCAAGGCCAGGTTAGATGGGGCTTGGAGCAACCTGTAGCAGGGAGTTGGAACTGGGTGATCTTTAAGGTCCCTTCCAACACAAACCAGTCTGTGATTCTATGATTTTCTTCTCTCATAACCTCTACAGAAAGCAAATGTGTTTTCTTCCCACTGTGTGAAAAATTCTCACATCAGGGTACGCAAATGCTGAATACTCGTGAAATGTGAACCTGCAAGAATCAGTCTGGTTTTTCTAATCCTGGTTACACTCAGATGCTAATTGTGAGCCGATAGGTTTTTTTGTAGATATTTCCCTTGAAATAGTCATAATAAAAAACATAGTTTCTGAACAGCCTTGCAATAGTCATGTCTTCAAGTGATATGCAAACATCCTGCATACTGGGATGTGATAGAAATGGTGTGATGCTAACCACTGCTATTTCTTTGGTTTTAAATGATTTTAAGTAGCAGTAGACTGATCAGTTCATCCACTTCCCTTGCCAACAAATGGCCTTACTCAGTGCTTCTTCTTTTCAGAATTGTCACTCCTGTAAGTAAATTAAACTTTCGAGTCTGGAGCCATCAGACATTAAAATCTGATGTCCTTCTGGGAAGTGCTGCTCTGGATATCCAAGAGACTTTGAAATCAAACAGTATGAAACGTAAGTGCTGCATGCAACTCTGTAGATAGCCTGTAAGGATTCTTTTTGTGGCTACAGGCTGCATTTATGAGCTTCCTTCCACTTTTTCAGTGTCCTCTTATTTCATTGTAGACAGTCCGCTATGGTGCCCCTGAAAACCTGTTACGTTTCACATTACTGGTCTGTGCAATAGGGAAAGCCTAGTTAAAGAAAAATACTTCCTTTTATATAGCTTAAAAATCAAACTGAGATCTTGATGTTAGGATATGTGTACAGTTATTTTTGTTCTAAATAGTTTTTCATGCATCTCAGAAGTAGTTAGCTTTTAGGAACTATGTGCATCCTAGGAAGGTTGAAAGAAATGTGGAATTCTGCATACCTGGTACAGAATTTGTGTTGCTGTAGCATAAAGCTTGGTGCTGTCACACTTCTGTCCTTTTAAAGAAGTGTCTGCTTCTGAACTTCCAGATGTGGGCACTGTAAATGCAGCCTGTTGATAACAATGTAATAAGGTGTTATCCTGCCAGAGTGTTACTGCCCTGCTGAATCTGGGTGAAAATTACCCAAGGGGACCTGCATTGTGCTGTATGACACCAGATATCCTGCTGTAGTCACTGCATTTGTGTTTCAGACCATTTCATCAAGGATTGAAAAGCAGTTATTTACCCTGAAAATACCTTTGGTCTGGGGATATGATGCAAAATCTTTACATTCTAAATGTGAATCTTGATGTCGTTAGATAAATGTGAAATATTTGAATCAGAAAATAGAATTGATACCTGCTCCATGTAAGGATAAGGTAAATTCCATTTCTTAACTACAGGCTTTTGAGGGCCAGTGTATTAATTGCTTTAGAACTGTGAACAGAAACATGAGACTCAATCTCTGCTGTGATGATAATCATTTCATTAGGCAACAACAAGCTTTGCTTCAGTTTTCTGCTTTTTATAAAAATAGTAACTTTTTCCTGACATCTGGAAATGATTAATTTTATCACAAAACCCAGGAAACATTACGGAGAGACAGAGCAGTAGTGCTGGGATTTGTTTTGGTCTTTTTTCCCCCTTAATCACTGTGTTCTAAGAGTGGCTTCTTGAATAAAATTTATTATTTTTTTTTTGTCATACAGTAAGACAAACTGCTGTTCTTCTCTGTACCTTTTCAGTTGAGCAGGTAGTGGTGACACTGCATCTTATTGGTGACAGAGAACCTGCAGAAGTAGTAGGAGATTTGTCTGTCTGTCTAGATGGCATGCAGGTAGATCCAGAGCTCCTAACCAATGGTGATGCCTCAAGTATAAGAAGTAAGTAATTTTCAGTTCAAATGTCTTCTACATACATCTGGTATGCAAAGGTTTGGTTTGTTTTGGGTTTTTTTTCTGGAGGTTTTAACACAATGTTTTAATAACCATAACAGCAGTGGTTTCTATAATTTCCTGTTTGTAGCGACCAGAACTCTGTGCATTTTTATTTGAGGTGCATTCATAGTCCATAGTGAAGATTTTCAGCCTTACTGTAATGAAAAGAAGATCAACATCTTTATTTTTGGGGGCTTTGTTAACATGTCTAGCAATCACAAATTGTAATGAAACCCTCAGCTTCCCTGAATGTTAAATAACATCAGGGGAATAAACAGAAAAGAATATAAAGGAAGTTAGTTTAATCTCGTCATCATCATCAGTACTCTGCTCACTGGGAGACTTGGGTTTATATTTGTTTTTCTTAAAATATCTCATTTAAATAAATGTTTTCATAGAGTTTGTTCCCTGTGGAGTGCTGCAGAGAGGGATCCACTATTCTGTTTAGTTGGTACCTTCAGTTTCAGATAGCTAGTATGAGTTTTAACTGAAAATCTTGAATTCATGTAAAAATGTGGAATTGCATTAAAATAAAAAGTAACAGGGTTTAATTCCATTGGTGCAGGACAGGAAATGGAGCATTTCTGAGGGTATTGTACATTGTGGAGTAGAAGCAGATAAGAGGTTATTTCTCCAGAAGGCAGCATTGGAGGGTCTGTGTCCTGCAGCAACTGGCTAGGCAGCCATTTGGCAATTTTTAGGCTTCTGGGATTTTTTTAAAGCACTAGAAGACATTGCTTTGAGATTCCACCTGAGTGTCACAGGAAAATTGAATTAACACGCGAGCTTTGTGACCATTATTTCTTAAAGCGTTCTTTGCATCTTGTTAAAAAGATCAATCAGACGATCTGATCTGTAAGTAAAAACCAATGCTGGGTTATGTGGGGCATGTAGAGCAGGGCTGAGGTGTGTTGATGTGATGTTGTATGAAAGCAACAGATACTCCTCTTCTGCAATACCTGGTTTTCATTTGTGCTTTCTTCCATTTCCTGAAATTCATTGACTGAGAAAAAGGTGCTAGCAAGTCAAAAAAGGCACACAGGCAGTGGAATTGAATACTGTCACAATTTTGGCCTTGACAATGAAGGCAGACATTGATATACCAAGCTTGAACTTCAACAGAGGGCTCCTGCATAATCAGGGCACTGGAACACATGGAGAAAGAGTTAAATCTTAAAGTAATCTTAACATGTTCTTATTTTACAGGCTAAAGGCACCTGCAGGCAAATACATTGTTTAAAATCACTTCCGTGCAGAGCCTGCTAACAGCACATTATAATTGGTCTTTACGTATATTTGCCTTTGATCTGTACATAGCTCCTATCAGAATTGATAACTTGTCTTCTTTAACAACATTTGTTTAACTCTGTGGAAATGAAGTATTTGTGCTGTCTACATGAATGAGCAGTTCTGTGCTACGTATTCAAACATTGCAAATGCTGACACAAAAGGCAAATATTTCCAAGCTGGCTGAATAAGCACTTGCAAAATGTTTGCAAATCTAGGCTGAGCTACTATAATTCTGTTCTGAGTGCAGCCAGATTTTGTACCTGCTTGAATGATTTTATGCTAAGTACTTCGCAGAGAAAGGGAAGGGTACAGGCTAGAGAGTCCCAGGAGACAAAGCCCTTGTGGTTGCTTGCTAGCAGCAAACAGAGAGAAGATTGTAGAGAAGTTTTTGCCCTTCTTGCTCTGCCTGTCATCATTGAAAAGAAAGTGAATATGAAAAGGCAGCTGCACTCGAAGATTAGTGAACACTGCTTGATACTGCTACAAAGGCAGGAGGCAGTTACTGAACTCTGCGTGTGTTTGGCAATTTTCATAAGGTCAAATGATAACCTGTTATTCCTTCCAAAAGGTGAAAATATTACAGTGGCAGTGGTTAAAAAAATGTATACACAGGCAGACATATAAAGACATGCAAAGTGTGTACAGTTTTTAAATAAGACAGTAAATAAACAGCACATAGTGTATCATCTCCGTATTTGAAAGACATGTGAGCATTATAAACTTGCTTCTTTTCCTGGAACTGATTCTGAATGTTGCTTATGCTTCTGTTGTCTTTTTCTTTCTGGTATTTAAGGTTCTACACAGAGTGATAGCTCCAAAGCAAGGAATGATACACAGTAAGGCTTTTTTCCTCTTGTTTTTTATCCTGCCTTTTAGTATTTGCAGTTTTGAAAGAGGAATTGTATGTTCTGTAAAGAAGACAATAAAAAATATCAGAGTATGCCCTACAACAGTGTATATTAAAATCTGAGTGTGTCCTAAACAAAAATATTGTACCATTGTGCATTTACATGTTAAATTGTTTTTCCTATGAGCCCCATCTCCTAGCTTCAGTTTGCCTTCATACTTAACTGATCTTGTGGGATTTTTTTCCCTTCATGTTCTTCATCCTTCTCCCAGTGATTATTCAAAGTATATAAATAAAAATAATAAAAAAATCCCACTGGTGAGTAAAAGGCACTGGTTATTTTTGCACTGTTTTGCTTTATAGCATGGAGCTATCAGAATTATATTTAGCTTTGTTAAGAAGATCCCAAAAGCTCTCTAGCAGTTGCAGTGTTTTAAGGTCGATATCGGATTATGTACCCTGCTGTTTGGCAGGATAAAAGTGTGACCATACTTGATGGTGGATTAACCTGCAGCGAGCACCATGCCACTTCAATTAGTTCCCAGCACTACAAGCATTTTAAGGATCTGTACAATGCACAGCACTCTTGGGTGACATCTGGAGTGTTAAGTTAAATTTACTGTGTTGTTAATAGATCATAACTCTTAGTTATGTTGGCTGAAGTGTTCCCATGAAAGCTTATTTTTGTTCTGCTTCCTTTTCATGCTCACTAGAATGTTTCTGTGCTTGAGTGTTCAGAATGCCTGAGTACATAATAGCATAACAGTAATAATAGCCGATTTGGGTTTAGTACCAACCAATGGGGGTTTTGGTGTCATTTAAGTTCCATTTTGAGGATCATGTAAATGTACTGTAGAGACAGGACATGGGGTAATGGGTTTAAACTAAAACAGGGGAAGTTCAGGTTAGATATAATGAAGTTCTTTACTGTGAGGGTGGTGAGGCACTGGAACAGGCCGCCCACAGAAGTGGTAAATGCTCCATCCCTGGCAGTGTTCAAGGCCAGGCTGGATAGAGCCTTGAGCAGCATGGTCTAATATAAGGTGTCCCTGGCCATGGCAGAGGTTCAGAAGTAGATGGCCTTAAGGTGCTTTCCAGCCCAAACCATTCTATGATCTGGAATACGCCTAGCAGTGGCTATTGTTACATGTAGAATAATGTTTTGGTATGCATTGATATACCTTAAGCCTACTGGTCAAATACACTAGAGATAAAATGTTACACTTTTGACTTCAGTGTTCAAACAGCAGCAATATGCTTTCTGGCACTGAGGTTACAGCTCTTCCAAACTTCAGATCACTCATGATTTGTATATGCTTTCATAGTTGTTTCCTCTGGGGTTGGTATGAATTATGTGAACCACACCTGGTATAGAGAAAACATGTTTGACCAGCCGCAGTTCCTCTGCAGTTGATATGATATGGTATGAATTATGTGAACCACACCTGATATAAAAAGAAATTATAATGAGGTTAAATGTACTTAATGTACATAATTCTACTTGATCTTTGATGACTTGGGATTTACTTAGGGATACCTGCTGGGGTTGATTTTGTGTACGGTTAAAGGAAGGTAATTTTGGAGGTACTGGGTGAAACCTTAACCCATGGCTTCATTCCTGATGGTCTCTGTACTTGACCTGTCAGTCCACTTGGATTTCAGTTTATAATCTTTTTATTTTGCTCAACATACTCTGAAAATAAAATGCTTTTAAATTAAAGGTGTAGGTACCTGTAACTCTGCTTAAGGAGCTACATCAGAATAATACACTGCTAGGGAAAAACAATGGTACAGAATGGGTAAATACTTCTATTTAATAATTCTTAAATTTCTTAATTCTTGTAAAATTGAGAAGCTTATATTCATCACTGTTGGCCAAAACTTTAATGCTTAGTACTAAATTCTCCAGCCCTTTCCAGAATTCAGCTTATGGGAAAAGTTGTGTATGTGTAATGAAGTTTTCTAATGGAGCATTCTGTGTATTCTGAGCATCTGCTAGCCCTGTGGAGCAACACACGCAGGCTGTTCTCAGGTCATGCTCAGCTTCCTTATCTCATTAGAGACAGGTGGAATTCATGGGTGGAAATAGCTGAGCAGCAACATCCAGAGCCTGGGCCTAAAGGCAGGTGTATTGACCTGCAAAATGAAAGAGGAGATTTCAGTGACAGATGTTACATACATCTATTTCACAACCTCTTCATTAGTTGAGGTTGCATATACATAAGGAGATAAACTTAGCATGCTTTTACAAATGTATAGGTTTCTATTTTTATTATGAATGTAAGAGTAATCTAGTCATAACTGTTATGTTCTAGTGTCTTTCATAAAGTTTAATGTCATCCATACGCTATAAGAGCAGTTCTCATTTCTGTCCTTTCCGACAAAAGGACTAACTCAAATGGCCTTGAAAGTTGTGAAGATGCTTCTCCCAGTGAAAACAAGACCGTTAATGGCAGTGATTCTCCATTACTCACAAATGGAAGCTGCAAACCTTCAAGACCTCCAAGGCCTGCCAGACCACCTCCACCTACGCCCCGCAGACCCACTTCACTAGCTGGTATGTGTGCTAGGGGCAAGCAGTCATTTCAAAGCTGCACACTCTTTGGATGAACATAGCAGTTTGATGTTGACTTTTAACTACATTTTTCATGGTAAATTCTTTGACAGATAACTTCAGAGGGACTATATTTTAGCTTGCATTCAGTACGTATGGTTTAATCAATGTTCCTATTAGAAATTTCTTGCTTTCATGTCTGCTAAGTAATGATTGCGGTTATGCTGCCACATGTAATGGAGCTGAGACCAAAAGAACACAAGTGAATGCTATTAATGCTGTAAGATATCCCTTGAGTTTGAGATGAAATCTACTGAAGGGTTCACAAAATTGTCTCAAGTTGATAATACTGGATTTTGAAATACTAGTTGTAGTTTTTTGTTTATAGTCATTTAGTGTCTACAGGATGCAGACAGCTTACTTTGGTAAATATGATCTATCAGAAATATCAAAATCCTTCCCTTGATAGCAGTTCTTGGATTAAAGGATCTTTATGAAGTGAGAGAAGATTGCTTTTGAATTAGTGTTTGTGTAAAGTGTGCAATGCGGCTGTATGTGTGTGCTTTGAAATACCAGTTCTTGCATGTTTAATTTTGTGATTTACAACACAAAATACAACTCTAAAATAAATTGGTGATAAATACCAGCTAAAGGTGCTTTATCTCCTGTCTTTGATATCTTTGACATCGTAGCAAGTGCAAATGGTCCTTCAGTCACATCCACAGAGAGTGATGGGGCCAGTGCAGGATCACTGGCAGGTCCAGCTGCAAATACGTCTTCTGAGCAGAGCCCTGAGGGAGCAACAGCAGGGGCAACAGCAACAGCTCCTGCAGCTGCTGCACTCGCCACACCTCCAGTATCAAGACAAATCCAGCCAGTAAATCCTCCACCTCAGGCACTTACTACAGTCAGTCAAGGTCCTCTTCCACCTGGGTATGACTTTAATGATATTATTATGATGATGATTATTATTATTATTACTACTGTCATTATGCTGGTGTTTCTGGCTTACTTTATTTTACTTACAGCAGGTAAGTCAATATTGCAAAGTATTTATAACCTCTGCCTTTTGCTGCGTAACAGAAATCCTTCCCTCAGTACTAATTTGGAGGTTTTCATAACTGTTTTGTCCTGTAGGCTTTCTTGTGTGGTTTAGTCAAGAAAAGAATTAATCTTTTGGATATCTTTGATACTTGTCATATGTTCCCATGCCAATGAAATACAGAAGTTTTAGTGTGACAACTTGCTGTCTTTAAGTTAGAATGAAGTCAAAAATGTAGAGGGAAAGCTACTATTGCTGCTACTGCAGCTCCTCAGAGTAGTATAGGCACACTGTGTTTCAGGCTCATGTGAAATTTGATAGATCGTTGGTTTGTTGCTGCAAAGCTCTCACTTAGATTCTAAATAAACAAAGTTTCTGAACTCTTTGAGAGATGGAAAGCAAAAGCTTCCCAATGTGAATGGTGTAATTGGTGAAATAGCTGCCTTAATTTGCAGGCAGTTGAATCAGAAAGTAGGAAGGGCCTGCATTGCCTCTCTGCCTTACAGGGAAACTGTGAAATATAACAGCAGTCTTGAAAACACTGATTGTTGCTTTGCCATTTGGTTTCAACAGAAATGGCAGATTAGCATGCTTTTGTTCCTGTGGTGTTACCTCTGATGCAAATACAGATCTAAGGCAGTATCGCAAATGCTGCATAGGCAGAAAATGTGACCAGTGCCCTTATGATGAACTCTGCAGAGTTGCATGTTTTGAAGATTTAAATTGAATTAATGTTACTCTGAAAGGGGATTATGCTCTACAGATGAGGATATTCAACAGGTTATTGATATATTTGATATTGAATTCAAATCTTTGCTTGCTTGCTTGCTAAAACTGTATATTTAGGCATGAACTTCAGCTTCAATTTTCCACAAACTGAAGGTGGTCACATGAAATGCTTTTGTATTCTAGTTGACACAGAATTACTGTTACTATGACCACTGTACCACAATGTACAGCGTTTTGGTGTATCTTATGAAGCATGTGTGAGTTTCAAGCATTATATTTAGAAATAAGCATTTTATGAAAACAAGCATTTCTCATTTTTATACTGAAGATGAATGGTTGGATCTGGAGGAAGACAAAAATACTGTTTTGTTTTTCAGTTGGGAGCAAAGAGTAGACCAACACGGTCGAGTATACTATGTAGATCATGTTGAAAAAAGAACAACGTGGGATCGTCCAGAGCCTCTTCCTCCAAGGTGAGCCAGGAGAAGTCACAGGATATGTCAGGATTTTGCAGAAACTGATTGACAGTTTACTAAAGCTAGAAAGCATGTTTGTAAAGAGAGATGTGAACCTAGTACAAACAGTTGCTCCAGACTGTTTCCAAGGAGTGCTGCAAAAATGCATAGTACGCGGTGTGGAGAAGACTTGAAACTCAAAAGTAACAGAATCTGAGTTTTCTGTCAAAAGTAAAGCAAGTGCATCTTCACTGAGAAATGGAATTAAGTTAAACACAGTAGACACCCCCAACTGTAAAAGAGAACCAAAACCACAGAAAGTATTTTGGGACCGAGGTAACTAACAGTTTGAGCAAGAATGCCCTTGGGTGCCTCTTTATCCTGAGGCTACCGTTTGCAGACCTTTGAGCCTCTCCCAGGATTCCCGGCTGCTAATTTACTGTGCTCTTATAAAGCTTTGGTGATGATTTGGTTATTATATTTGGTTATTTGGCTTTTTGAGCTGTTTGCATCAGAGCAGCCAGGGATGTTAGTTTCTACATGGAAGCAGTTTGATGCCTTTCATTCATACTCACATGGTTCACACAATATTCAGAATTATGAAGTAAAAACATGTGGAATATTGAAGAGAACTTGATGCTAAAGAACAAAGACAGTCTCATAACAGGAACCCACCTTTCATACTCAATTTATTTTGAACTCTGAGAGGATTAACTAGTGATTCAGATGTTAGCCTTTTCATTGAAGTTTTATCAGTAGTACTGATTTCATCTGAACTGAAAACAATAAAAGAACCAACCAAAACCCAGTGCCCACACCTTCCTTTTCCACCAAGTCAGCGTGTACAGCCCAAGCTGTCAGAGGGCTTGCTGTCCTTTAGGAGAAGCCAGTAGAGCATAGTCATATGGGTTGGGCAGGATAAACACAGTAATGACAGTGTAGTATCGACAGTGGTTTGTGTAGCTCTTAAACTGTTTCAGCTGTTTCTTAAATTCTTTCAACTGTTTAAAATCCTGAAAGTCCAATAAACAGAATGAGTCTGTCTTAGGGTAGTCTGCAACAAAGTAAAAGTGGTTCCCCTCAAACATTTTTAGCTCTTTCAGAGTTTTAGTGGGGGGTAAAAGGGAAAAAAGATGCCTGTTGATGAGCCTGTGCTTTATATCCACTTCCAACGTACTGCCTGTTGCTTAAAAGTGCTTCTGAGGCCTTAAAATTGTCTGATATTGAGAACTGCTGCTTGTAATTCTTTTAAAAGCTGGGAGCGACGAGTTGACAACATGGGGAGAATTTATTACGTTGACCACTTCACAAGAACAACAACGTGGCAGAGACCAACATTGGAGTCTGTCCGGAATTATGAGCAGTGGCAGCTTCAGCGCAGTCAGCTTCAAGGAGCTATGCAGCAGTTTAACCAGAGGTTTATATATGGGGTAAGGAATATAATGGTGACTGGAAAGGTTGAGAGGGGCATCTTCTCAAACTTTCAACCCATCAGTCTCTCTTTTGCATATTGAAAGTGTATTTGGGTTTTGGCAATGCTTGTGGGTGACTCTTCCCCATAAAGTCACCCACACTTTATTATGGTTTATTCTTTATGATAATATAGTATCTTTGTGTGTGTAGCATAGCAGGAGGTACTAATTGATAACCTTTTTTCATGTCCTCACAATGACTGCAAGCAGCACATGCAGTGTAATGGTTTTTATTTGTCAGCTGAATATAGGTGGTGTTCTTTGATAAGGTTTATGTACAATATCGATAAAAGCCAATGGTTCAAAACAAACTACAGCTTAGTAATAAAGCTGGTTTATTTGTATTATATCTTGAATTGGCTTTACCAAAGACCTGGAAGGTAAGCAAGCTCATGGGATGTGTACTTGTGTTTTGGATATAATCACAGTAATAATAATAAGCACATGAATGTTATGAAAGCAGGGAAACTGAAAATAATCTTTCCAGAACCTTAAATCCATTGTTTACATCTAATGAATAGCAAACTTGAGGTAATTCCAGCTCATACTGCTAGTTTATGAAGAATGATGTGTGTTCTGAGTTTGGTGTATGTGTAGAGAATAAAAGTGGACCTCATAAATGGTGGTAGGGAGGAGTGTGCTGAGCGCAGGGCTGAAGTCGGTTGCTTTCTGATTGTTTTGGGTCCTACTGTACTAATTTCCCTCTGCATATGCAGGGACGCTGAACAAGGAATAATTATTTTCTTGGTGCTAGAGTTAATGAAGCATGCCAAGGGCTGCGAAATAGGCTGTCTCTGTGGAGAAAAATAAACTGTTAGCATCTTACCTTATTTGTAACATTAACAAAAATGCATTTGCTTCAATAATTCATGATGCCTATGGTAGAACATCTGGAAAGCAAATGACTAGTCACTAATGCAGCATTTGTTTGTGTGACTTGCAGAACCAGGACTTTTCATCCGCACAGAACAAAGAGTTTGATCCTCTTGGCCCTCTGCCACATGGATGGGGTAAGACTGACTTGCAAGTGTTTTGTAGTGCAGTGTAATTAAACAATAAAGCATGTTTCTGCCAAATTAGTTTGTCAGCTGTTCTAGGCTCTTAAAATTAAATGTAATCAAATGTGCTGTTAAAACAGAGTCCTGACAAGGATGCACAGTTTCAAAGTGGGTTAGAAACCATAAGGTATTCTGGTTTACTCCGTTTCTCAAGGGAAATAATAGCTGCTTTCAAACTGTCATCCTTTTTTTACCGCTGTCATTAGGCAGGATTCCTGCTCCTCCCCATCCCTTTCCTGCCAAATCAGATTCCACATTCCCTCTAAATCAGACTGCCAAATTAGACAAATAAATCAGACTCCAAGCCAATTTGTGGAGCCTTTTTTTATCGGTCTGAAAATGTAACTAATTTCTGGTGTGACCATGAAGAAAATACAAAAATGCAAATTTCATGATACATAGGCAAAGTTCTCTGAGTTATGTAATTTAAAGCAAGTAATTACTTGGCAGAGTTAGACCTGGGGTTTTGGCTCTGGTTTTCAAACGGAACTATTCCTATACTTGTGCTTTGTGGCACACATATACTATTTCAAAGAAAGTTCCGTAGGCTGCCATCACCTAGAAAACAACAAAACTGAGTTTCTCATCGTGTTGAGTTCTGCTATCAGTGTAACTTGTAGACAAGTGTCTACTTCCGGACTTCTCCTGTAAAATTGTTACCGAAAGTCCGGAATAAAAAACTGAATCAACACCAACAGGATGTAGATAAGCAGATGCTTCTTTATTACGGCGCCTGGTGCACAGGGGATAGCTCCTCCTAGCATGCACACCTTGCGCTAAGATCAAGTTTCTTATATAGGGTTACACATACAAATTCATTAGGTAATCATACATAAACATATTATTTCCTGGAAATCACTATCATATTCTCTTCCCATTTCCGATTCTGCACAATAAAAGTTAGAATCATCCAGAAATGAGGCTGGGGTGTAATATGGGAAGGTGCTCTGTGAGTCGGTGGTCGCGATCTCCCCCTGCCGGAATTACCTTTCGCTTAAGTTCACAGTTCCTGGCAGGTACCCCTAGACCGTCACGGTCGGTTCTCTTCATTCACTTTAATCTGGACCTTGATAAATACTTGCATTGTTCTAAGCATCATAAATCTGTCTACAAAATCAATTTGTATTCAGTTCACAAAATCAACTTGTACTACCTGTTTCTATTAAATGATTCTGACCTATCCTTTCGATCCTGGTACAGGGTTATACAGGGAATTTTCTAACAGCCTCTGATTACTGTATGAGTATATTTTTCATTAAAATATTTCCTATAATTCTATATTATTAAAATTAATTACAAATCATATTAATTATAAACTATTGATTAAATTTTAATTACCAAAAGTCTAAGTATCAGTAACAAAATGAAGCATTTTGCCTGTGGTAGCCAGATTTTGGCCTGAAGATAGAGGCCATGGCTGGGTCCGTTAGTTGATTTTATTTATTTAGTTTGATGTAGACTCAGCAATACATTAAGCAGATACTGATTTTTATTCTCCCCTCCCCCTTTTGCTTCTTTTCAGAAAAAAGAACTGACAGCAATGGCAGGGTGTATTTTGTCAATCACAACACACGGATCACTCAGTGGGAAGATCCCAGGAGTCAGGGGTAAGAAATGAGTTGCAGTTTTGTGTAAGTCTGGAATGAAAATGTAGCAAAGTAGTGTGAGACTTAGAGCTAGGAAATGCTGCCCACAACTGAAGTATTGACTGGCCTACACACTGCAGGCAGCCCACTGAAATATTAAAAGGTACAAGCCAAAATGGAACTGTCAAAATATTACTTACTAATGGCACAATTGCCAGGAAAGTCTTGGTCAGTAACAGTAAGTTCATTCTCCAGAACAGCTCCTACTTGCTCTGAAACGTGTTTAAACATCTGTATCATTGGGAGTAGGATTTCTTTTATACAGTGATGGATGGGATAGTGCAGAGGATCCTGAATAAGGATTTTATTATTTCCCAGATAGTCGATAGCTAAGAGGCAGGAAGAAGTAAAACTTGAAAAACTGCAGCCCACCACCTCACACCTTTTTAAAAAGGTGGGGGGAGAGACATAAAGAGAGCTTGAGGCACTACTGAAGGTGATGGAGTACTGTTTATTTTGGGCTTTGGTCACCCTGAGTCTCTGGAATAAGGCAGGTTATGAAATAAGGTGAGTGATGTTCAATCCCAGCTCTTCCTGTTTGAGCTGAAAACTTCCATTTGGTGAAGCAACTTCATCTGTTCTCCATAGAGGAGTAAGAAGGGGGGTGGGGGAGAGAAAGCCAAGTACATGTGGAGGGCTAACAGCTGTAGCCAGAGGTGGCAACTTTTACATCCCAGTCACCTTTGAGGCTGTGTGTGTGCAGAATACTCTTAATACAACCCAACAACCATGTGTGCTGGCTTGACAGTTAGAAACATGGTCCTACAATGTAATTCTGTAGAGAGTAGTCACTGTGAGAGCACTTTGAAGTGAAGCTGCTCAAGTCTTCTAAATATATTGAAATCTATTTTTGTTTATACCAGACTTGAGTTGAAGGTTGTTGAATAATTCTGGAAGATCAATATTTGCGTTTTCTTTTATTTTTGCCATTCTGAAACTTTTTTGGATGCTGTGATTGCACATGAGGTGCCAAAAGCTGCCTAGTAAAATTAAGTCAGTTTTCAAGTAAAAACCTGTAAAAGTCAGTTTTCAAGTAAAAACCTGTAGTTAGAAGACAAAATTGTGTTGTTTAATGGAGGAACATTGCTAAACCTTGCTGACATTTTTCTCTTAAACTTCCATTTGCCCTTACTCCAGGTAGTGCAGTCAAATGAGCTAATGTTTATTTGAACAGTCATTTTGGCCTAATTGAGAGCTCACATGAAAAATTGAGGGGGGGGGGAAAAGACAGAATAAATATTGAATGCAAAGTTTCTCAATCCATAGTTTTTCTAGATCCGCCACAATTTTTACTATGTCAGGTATTGCTCTAATGACTGAATGGATGAAGTTGATCAATTACCATGTGTCTTTTATTGTATCCATAGTCAATTAAATGAGAAACCCTTACCAGAGGGCTGGGAAATGCGATTTACTGTGGATGGTATTCCATATTTTGTGGATCACAATAGAAGAACCACTACATATATAGATCCCCGAACTGGCAAGTCTGCTCTGTAAGTGTTTTGACTTTCAGAGGCTTAGTGCCATGTTAAGTGCAGCACGTTATTTTTAAAAGCTTTGTCTCTCCTTTTGTATGCAGGAAGCTTTATGTGTAGTAAGATTTGTTAATTTTCTGTGTTTGTTTCATTCGCTGATAACTGTCCCTGAAGAAAGCAGCGTCTTGAACACTTGAAAATCTTTCTTGCCAAGGAGTATACAAGATTTGAGGGTCGTAGAGCAGCTTCATCAGTACTGTTGATGACCAGATCCCTGCCTTCTAGTTACAAGTCTGCCTGTCTTTGACTTTTAGGGACCAGGTTGGAGTTAAAACCAGAATTTAACTCCCAACTTTAATTAACTGAATGTTATCCCATCCTTATTGTTAGATTCTTCTTCACAGTTAATAATCAGATCCTGTTTAAAAGTAGCGCGTGTGCGCTCCACAGTGGAGAAAAGAAAACTTTTTTATAGTTAAAACAACAAAAAAAAATCACACCTCAAAGTCAAAAAATGTAAATAAGAAACTTCCAACTAGTTAGCAACTAAACCATACCACTGTGTAACTAATACAGATGCAGGCATTTACTTACATTACAACACCACTTTTGAAATTTGTTTGTTCTCCTTTTGGTTCCAGAGACAATGGACCCCAGATAGCTTATGTGCGTGATTTCAAGGCAAAGGTCCATTATTTCAGATTCTGGTGTCAGGTATGGTTTCATCACTTGGGAATATTTGCCAGCCTTTTTGGGTTTTGCTTACATGCTTTAAATGAACTCCTTTGATGCCTTGCAAGTAAAGATAATCAAGGTTAAAGGTGAGTTAAATTAGGAAGGAGTAAATACAGGATGTATATAAACTCATATAAAGTTTAAAGGTGGGTAAGCTAAGGCTTTGAAACTTTTAGAATAAAAAAGTAGCTAAACTGATGTTTCCTTTTAAAGTGGGAGGGGATTCAGAATAGTGCTTGCTTTCTGTTGTTAATAAAGGGATACAGGGAGATGCAGAGTTTTTATAGTTAATATTACTTTCTGCACAAGTATAGACATCTGGAAAAAAATGCGGGGCATTTGACTCAGAACATGCATATCTAAACATTGGAGAATATGTGCTGTAACATCAGATTCCAGAGTCAGTCATGTTCCTCTAAACTCAATGTACGTCAGGAGATAGTAACCTGTCTCAGGTTTGAACGTTCCAGTTTTCAAGAGTCAATGAATTATCCTTTGAAAACCAGAATAGACTAGCCTAACTTTCTACTTTGAATTTGGTGCAGAGTAACCGAAATTTTCTTTTTTTCTTTTTTAATTTTTTATTAAACTAGAATGTTATTGATCTTGATGTTTTCTGCTGTCTTGTAAGAGTATAGTATTTGAACCTGTTGTAAGCAGGATCTGGAGACATGTATATCTCACTGTAGATGCCAGTAGTGGAAGCAATTTCTTGAGTAAATTAGAAATCAAATATCTTGATTGCTGCATTTGTTTTATGTGGATTAGTGAAATTCAACTGTAGTTCCTAAAGCAATATATACTACAATTATTAACTACATTAATTATTAACTACTTCCTAAAGCAATGTATACTACAGTACAATTAACTACAAATAAGTGTACAAACACACTATTAGAAACTTTAAATGATTGCATACTTCACCTCTGAAAATTTTCTTTCAGCAACTGGCAATGCCACAGCACATAAAGATTACAGTGAGCCGAAAAACGTTATTCGAGGATTCGTTTCAACAGGTATTGTACTAAAACTTGTTAGTAGTGGGCATGAGAAGTTGAGTTGATTAAATTTATTGTCTCGTGTCACTCTTGATCCTTTCCCATCTTGTTAATGGTATTTTAAGTGAGAGTAACTACTAGATTAATAGTTAGGATACATTCATACTTGCATCTTTAAGGATCATGCTAAAATGTGAAGTTCTGGCTCAAAAGACTGGTTCATCCGACAGAGGTGTTTACCTTTTTCCCCCTCAGAATTCTTTAAAACCCGAGTCAATTTTGAGGGGAGTGCCGCAGCAAAGCAGCTCCCTCGTCTCAGGAAGTTTTCATGTTGTGTTTATGCTTGTTGACATGTTTTTCCTAACAGTTTTGTCGTATTAGTGTGGGCTGTGTACCAAAATATATCAAGTTGATCTTAATTGGGGTGATGCAGAGATCCTGGGTCTTTAAATGAGTAATGAAATGCTTAAAAGGAACAAAAAATACTAATTCTATTAGGTTCTTGGTAGCAAAATTCTTGTTAATGTCTATAAACCTAAACCATGGTTAAAATTTATTCCTATACAGGTGCTTTTGAATTTTACTTTTACTTTATGAATGTTCATTGTGGCAATAAATCACTCATTGCTGGTTAAATTGAAGCCAGAAGCAGGTCTTTGTCAGTTTCATAAGATAAATAGAAACAGGCTTGGAAGCACATGGAATGATTTGTCTTGGCCACTTTATTTTCCTGATTTAAAAGTAACTTAAAACAAATTTGGCTAGGGACAGAGGAAGCTAAAAGGTCCTATCTCTTAAGGTTTTTTTTATTCCCTATAGGTCTTCAGGTTTAATTCCTTGTAGGAATTATCACAGGTGTGTCAAGCCAGGAAATGTGAACAAATAGAACAGTGTGTTTTGAGCCAAATATATTCTTACATAAGGATTAATGTTTTCTTGTTCAAATTACTGTAACTGCCTTAGCAGAAGCAACAGGTAGTGCAGTTGGCTAGTCTTCTCATTTGGAACAGTGATGCCTTTAAATAAAAAGGGTTAGAAAGGGGCAGAATAAATCCTGTAACTGAAAACTAGCTCTGGCTTTATTTCTACATATGGGCTTGGTGTTTTTACAGTAACTGTAGAGGTAACGAAATTATGCTGTACTGGAAAGAAGCAAGCAAGATTATGTAATTCTATAAACATCAGCAAACCAAGGTTTCCTTAGGAAAGCAGGGTGCCTGATCCATAGTTTAGATGACATCATTGCAGAGACCCAAGTTAGTGTTTTATACTTCTTAGTCATCATTTGCAATATTTCTGCTAGGATTATAAATTTTTTTGTGACAATTACTACAGACATCCAGGAGAGATATTAAAATGCAAATCTTGACCCAAATTCCGTGCCTTTTGTGGCAAACAAAACTTGAGGTTCTTGGCCACAAAAAGCATCATGTGAAGCTTCATGTAAACCTCTGACAATTGACCAAATCAGCATAATTACAAAGTTGGTCATGGTATTAAACCCAGGATTAGTAAAGTTCCTTAGACAGGCTGCTGCTGAAGTACCCCAAGTCTTTTATATCAGGATTATTATTTATTTTTTTCTTTTACATATCTTTAATCTATGGAAATAGGTTTGCAGTGGCGAACATTCTGTAAGCATGTACTTCACACACTCATAGTTCATTTTAGGTTCTGAATTATTAAATGCTGTATTGCTTGATAGCAAATAGTAGTAAGTCTAGCCAGTGCTTACAGCTGTTCTCTTAAAAAGAATTGATTGTTTTTCTTTCACTAAGATAATGAGCTTCAGCCCTCAGGATCTACGGAGACGCTTATGGGTCATTTTCCCTGGTGAAGAAGGCTTAGATTATGGAGGTGTTGCAAGGTAAACTAACCTGAAATGGCAGGTTATACCTCTTTCTGAGTTGTTGGTGTGAAGACTTCCCCAAAGTAGATACTTAAACTGCAGTGCTTTCAAAATATTAGTGAAGATCATTCCTTATCTTCCTTCAGAATATCTGAGGAAGACAGTTCCTTAAGATGCGTATGCATGTCTTAAAACTGCATGAAATTATTTCCAGTTTGTATTAGGAATTACTTTGTGCATCTCTGATCATTGAGGTGATTAATCTATTGAATGACAGTAAGCCTTTGGCACCACAGTTCATGTCAAAGTAGAGGTTTATTGAAAAAGTGAACAGAAATGTACTTTCAAGTCAAAAGTCTTTACAGGAATGTAACTGAGAAGTACATATGTTAATTGGCATTCCCTAAATCACTCAAGTTTAAATCGGTGGTAGGCTTTTAATCTTCTTATTTAGATAAGAGTGTTTTTGTATCAAAACCACTGACAGTTGTATATCATTGTAACTTTGCATATAATAATTTGTCTTAGTGTCAATTTGGATTCAGTTTGGTCTAATGGACTCCCTGGTAAAAAGATCAGACTGACTGTCTCTGTGCCAACAAGTGCCTAAGGCGACCTGAGCTAGCTAAAGTAATTTCTAATTTAATTTATTTTGAAATGTGTTTTTGTTTGTGTGATTTCAGGGAATGGTTCTTTCTATTGTCACATGAAGTTTTGAACCCAATGTATTGCCTGTTTGAATATGCAGGGAAAGATAACTACTGCTTACAGATAAACCCAGCCTCTTACATTAATCCAGACCATCTGAAATACTTCCGATTTATTGGAAGATTCATTGCCATGGTAAGTTCAAAAGTAGGAGTAATTTTTCTATAAACTAATCATAGGCTGGTTTGGGTTGAAAGCGACCATAAGATTATCTAATTCCAAGCCCCCTGCCATGGGCAGGGACACTTCACGCTAGACCATGTCGCCCAAGCCTCTGTCCAGCCTGGCCTTGAGCACTGCCAGGGATAGAGCATTTACCACTTCTTTGGACAGCCTGTTCCAGTGCCTCAGCACCTTCACAGTAAAGAACTTCTTCCTTATATCTAACCTAAATCTCTGCAATTTAGTTTAAACTCAACACCCCTTGTCCTATTGCTGGAGTCTCTGATGAATAGTCCCTCTCCAGCATCCCTATAGGCTCCCTTCAGGTACTGGAAGGCTGCTATGAGGTCTCCATGCAGCCTTCTCTTCTCCAGGCTGAACAGCCCCAATGTTCTCAGCCTATCTCCATACAGGAGGTGCTCCAGCCCCTGATCATCCTCGTGGCCTCCTCTGGACTTGTTCCAACAGCTCCATGTCCT
>WYDI02010625.1:0-15887 GCA_009867235.2 Psittacus erithacus | reverse complement strand
TGACCACAACTCTTTGCATGCAGCCATCCAGCCAGTTCTTTATCCACCGAGTGGTCCACCTATCAAATTGATGTCTCCCCAATTTGGATACACAGATGTCGTGTGGGACAATGTTGAGCGCTTTGCACAAGTCCAGGTAGATGACGTCAACTGCTCTACCCCTGTTCATCAGTTCCATAACCCCATCATAGTTCTCAGAAGCAGCTTCATTTAGGTTTCATTATATAGGCATATAAATGTTACAGCTGAAGTGCTTGCTCGCCCATGATGGAGGCTTGCAGAAAGCTCTTATTGCACATACCCTGCTTAGGGCAGCCCTGCTACTGGCAGCAGATAGAGGACTAGTTTCTGACTCCTGCACTTCACTTCCCAGCCAGGATTTTATCAGGGATTGCTGCAAGAAGGAAACTGGTGCCTGTGCTCTTCATGGCTTCTGGTCCTCCACAGGTGTGGCATTTCACTAGGTGACCACACCAGTCCCTAACTCTGGATGAACTTTCTGTCAGTGCAGTTTATATTCTGCCAGCTATGGGATGATTCATCTTCTGTTGAGCAAAATTAGGCAGTGAAAGAGGTTTTCATGTTTTTGCTGATGCAGTCATAATTGGACTAAATATACTGACTACTATTGTATCTGCAGTAAATATATTGCCTTCTTTCCCCATTAATACAAATCATAATACTTCTTTTTACTTCTCCTTACTTACTGCCCTGTAAACACATAGCTCTAAAATACACAACTCAAACTACTTAGTTACATTGTTTCTCAGTCAGGTAAGTGCTGCTGCTCTTTCTTAAGTGTGATGTGATGCTTGCAATTTCCTTGTATTACAATACAGAATTGTGCCTCCCTGTAGGCCACCAATTCTTTGAAAGTAATTGCATAGGTACTTTAGTACACAGGAAGAAATTGCTGATGGTTATGCAGTGGGATTTACCTGCACTTCAAAAAAGGCTGTGCAGGTGCAAAGTGACAATCATATTATACTGTCAGCTGTATGTTCACATGTTTTTACTAGCATATGTATTTTAATGGGACAAAATAAAGACTGCATTGACCCAATAACGCAAACTTTTATAATTTTCCTTTCATAAAAACACTGCTTCCCCAACAGTGGCGAAACTCAGACAGCCAGCATAACAGTCAGCCTACTGTAGGCAAGTTTAATAAATATTATAACTTTATAAAGATTACTGTATGTCTTCTAAAAAACAGGAGCATGCAGCATATGTAATGAGGATAAAAATATTTAGCAGAGACTGACCTTCATTTTAAGAATTTGTGAAGCCTGTAGGAATTAGCCAGTATAGAGATCAATAAAATACTTCATGAGAATACAGACAATGTCTGCTATGAGATTCCCGGAAACTACCTCAAAGGCTAGCTGACCCTATCTTCCATACCGCAAGTATGTATTTGCGGTCGCAGGAAATGTTCTTTTAAGCATGCTTTGGTACTCAGTACCTTGCATATTATTATTAATATTTAGGTACATCACCAGGCATTCACATTGGCAGCCAACAGAATGTCCTTTACGTAGCAGTATGTATACTTAGAAGCCACACAGTATATAGATTACCTTATGCGTGGAGCAGCCCTAGAAATTGCTTTTCCATCACAGCATGTATATATACAGACAGAAGGCTGGAAATGAGCCAGACATTGTAAGAATCTCTGAGAGATTATGGTGCAATGAAGTTCAACCTCTACAGTGCAGCCACCCACATGCACAGAAGTTGCGCTATGTGCACTTCCAGTGTGTTACTGCCTTCCATCAAGAAAAGCCTATTCTAGCTCTTGTTTGTTCCCACTTCTTAATGGGACAGTTGAGTACCAGGCTGTTACTCGGAATATCATCGCATATGGTATCCCTAGGGCTGCCAAGGATGACTAAAAATACTGGAAGTGAACAATGGGAGAGACTCAATAATCATCTTCCTTACTCCTCAGACTTGACAAAAGGAGGGCTGAGGCATGCAAAAGAACAGCATTTTAAACAGAAGGTCAGCTTCTATCATTTTGAGATTTGGTGCATACATTTCATGTAACTAAGTTCTTTTCTTGTGCAAAATACATACAACCCAGATTACGCCACTGTCAATCTTCCCTATTTCAATATTCTTATGCCTGAACCTTAATTAGGACCTGAACTTTTGTGCCACAGGAAGTCTTAGTTTCTCTTTGCTAAGATTACAAACACTAATATCAATTAGTTAAGCTGTGAAATTCCATGTAGCAAGAAGACCTTAGAGAAGTAAATCTGAAGGCTGATACTCACATAGAATGTAATTCAGTCTGGAAATCTTCAGCAAGAATTACTTTAAATGTTATCATTTACTAAGTAGACACTGACATTTTAAGAGCTATATAGGATGTTATTTCACAGGATTGTATTACCATATTGCAATTAATTTTTAAGAGGTTAGCAGGACCATGGGAACAGTATGGTATGGAAGACTCCACAGACTGTCTGAAAACCAAGTATATGATGCTACTGTCTGCCAGCTGACTGGAAGTGAAGCTATCAAGTTTCAGCCCAGCTCCACATATAACTGGCCCCTAAGCACCACTCAGTCAGATACTCTTGTTTACAATCTCATGAGGAAATTTTGGAGCTGAAGGGCTGGAAGTCTGGTAATCTCCTCAGGACAGGGTGGTGAGGTGTAAGAAGGAAAGCTTCAGTAGGAGAGCTTGCACAGGTTTATTCTATGACTTCACTCTCCAGGGCTGTCAGATCCAGCAATTTTTGTATGAATTATTTTGAAAAACAAATTCATATCCCCTTTTCATCACCACATGTATTTTCAAAAGTATTTCTATGTTAAAAGTAGAAATGAGGCTCCAAGTATACTGGAACATAGCTCCAAGTATCTGAAACTTTAAACTCTAGGTGAATTTTGAGTCACATGAATCATTTGGTCTGAAGTTTTTGGGCAACCATATGAAAGATGATAAATCTAGAAAACAAACAAGCCTTACCTTCTTGTAGAGACTTCTCAGGTCTCTGTACTGCCACATACTATTGAGGACCTGAGATGCTGCTTTCACCACTTTTGGCGAATGCCTGTTATGCACATATGTTAAAAAGGGAGAGAGAGAAAGAAAGAGTGAGAAAGAGACTGTTAAGTACAAGACTCCATTCATCCCAATTTTCAAAAGCATTGCTATGAATTTAAACCCCCATTTAAAGTGTGTTTCAAATGTGCCACAATTGGCTGGTGTCTTGGAGGCAAATGTGTTTTTAAGCAAGGGCAATACATGCTATTTCCACAGTGCTAATTATTCAGTGAGGAGCAAAATGTGTGTTCCTCAGCACACTGAGAACAAGAAATCATCCTTACAGCACAGTAGGAGGAATGGGAAAGGTAGCAACTGGCAAAATTGTTAAGTATCCAACTGGTATTATGTACCTCTAAGATGTCCTGGCTACAACTTTTGGCACAAAGGACAAGAAGTTAGAGCCAGAGTTTCTTTCTCTGTAAGGTGCCAAAGTTTATTTTTTGACAGCATGCTTAATACATTAAATGCCTCTTAGCAGTGGCCAAAAGAAACACTCTGGGTGGGTGATGAGCACTGTTTATGAAGTGCAGAGCCAAGATGCAGAAATACAACTGTTTATAAAAAGTCAAGACAAGTTTCATTATAAATCCAAATTAGGATTTGCTTCTTGCTCACACTATTAGCCTTTAATGACAGCAATACAGTGTCATGTTGAAAACCATAGATAACTTCACATGGGCCTTCTCTTCAGAAAGGTTTCAAAAGACTCTCTAAACTACTGTTACAATACGTTGGAGTCATACACTCCTCCTGGGACAGGTAACTTTCAAAAAAATCTAAACACCCAAAATTCAGAAGCGAGGGAGTGTTCAGCTCAGTGAAGAAAGGTCAAATAGAAAAGGACCGGGAAGATAATCCAGCTCACTGAGGAAGCAAACACTGTGCTGTGCTAATAATACACTTAAAGCAGTAGAGTGCAAAAGCTTGCAAAATCTTGAAAAGCTCAAAGTTTGGAGTGAGGATTGATGGAGCTTGGGGGCAGTCACTTAGATGATCCATCTTTTACTCGGAAAAGGCACACGGACTGCAAAAACAAACAGAAACCAGAAAACCAGCAGTGTATGTTATTGGTTTGGGCAGGAAGTCTTCTCAGGGATCAGGCTTTGGTGCATCCTGTGACTTCTGAGAGGACCACTGGCACTCAAGCTGGTCAAGCAATGTTCATGACACAACTGATTCAATTAACTTACACAGTATTTTTTTTTCCCCCTTTTCATCCATTTCTCACCCAGAGTACACCAGTAGGTGGGTAACTGGGGAATAAACAGGAATTTGATAAACCCTTTCAAATATAACTGTTTTTATTACACTTCCAGCTGCGCTGGCTCGTGGAGTGCTAGTAGCAAGGAACAACTAGGAAAATAACTGTGCCAACCATACTGTGAGTACTGAGGAGAAACAGGAACCATAAGAAGCCAATATGGGCTCGGCCAGTATGACCTTATGAACGCCGGTTCCCTCGTGCTGTTTTATAGAAGTGCTCAAGCTCTGGGCATGTTCCAAAAGCTATTGATGCCAGCCCCACACTCCTGGCATTGATATATACCAGGATGCATCCAGTCTAGTACCATGCACTTGTAGAAGCAGCTGCTTCATACTGGACAAGATAAATTCATACTGAAGTGTTTTACTGTATGAAAGTGAGCATGCCAGAATTTCCTATCAGTCCAACAAACAGCAATTCTGATTTTTAAACAATGGATTACCTGTGAGAAACCAAACCAAAGCAATAGTGCATGATAGTAACATTTCTGAAAGCTGGAAAATGGAATGTCTGATCAAGACAGGCATTTGTAGCACTGAGTTGACAGGTTTTCTCGTTCTAGAACTGTGTAACATGCAACAGTAGTAACACAGGACTACAACCCAAAAATACTAGAGAGGGAGGATCATTATTTAGGAAGGCATTTTGGAATTAGTCAACACTACCTGGGCTAAATACTTTCATTCAACACTGATATGGCTTTCACAGTTATGAGGGATACTTAGGGAATTATACCCTTGGATCCCCTAAAACTACCCAAGATACTTCGAAAAGGCAAGACTTAATGAGTATTAATAATCTCTATCAGATAATGAACAGGTACACAAATGTATTATTATGAAAAAAGACACATTCAATTTCAGTAAAATGGATATTAATCTGCTTGCAATATTGGTATATCTGATCTACAAAATGTAAAACAAAGTTTTAAATAGATTTAATAATAATAAAAAATGCAAATAGAAACAAATTGGCACAACTGGTATCACATACTTTGTTACACTACTACCTTTTACCCCTTACAATTAGAATATGATAATGTTTCAGTAATGAATTTGGCATGAAAAGGGTGGCAACAGAGGAAAAGAAATGTGACTACATTATCCTGGCAATATTCAATCACATAGGTGAACATAAGTTCTTGTATGAACGTAGGGTGCATAATGTAGGGTGCATAAATCTTTCTTTCAGGGTGTTGCCTGGCTTTGTGAGGCTCTTTTAGAGCTCTGCTGCTGCAACAGGCTGTGGGATGACAGCTTCAAGTAGGTGGACTGATGGGTTTCATACACTACTGTGAAGGCTTTTTGTTTTCAAACTGCCATAGTCACACTGCACTACACTTCTGCAGGCTGCTAAATACGAGAACCAGGCTGTTTTAGGCAAAAAGAAGGATAAAGGGTGAACTCTTCGTGTAGACTGCATACACAGGAAAACAGACGAGAGGAAACCATAGCTGCTCTGAAAATATCATTATCAAGTGTAAGATTTTTGCATGTTTTGGTGAATCACAAAGTTGCCTGCAGGTATCCTAATGCTCTCTTAGAAGCAAAGTGTTCGGAAAATCACTGAATCCATTTCTGCACTATGCCCCACCTTATGAGCAGGCTGGTGGCCCAGAAAAGGGTGCTGTGAAGAGGGACAGTGATTTTGTATTCCTCACTCCCAGAGCAAGAGAAGCAGTAACAACTGTGGTAAGGTCTTTTCACAGGATCCCTTCACCTGCATGCTACCCCTTCTGTGGGGTGCAATCCAACAGCTCTGGTCTCTAAGGCTTTTCAGGATCTTCTGCTCAGAGGCAGTGGTTACTGTAGATAATTGCTCTTCCTTAAACTGCACAGGCAGTGCATTCCATGTACTACTGATGGTATGCCAAAAATAAACCACAGCAGAGACCTTTGCTATTGGTATTGTCTGTTTCTTGTCACCTTTCTTACTGGGCATATGATTTCTGATGAAACTAAAGAATTCAACTCATGATTGCACAGAGGAGGCAAACACATTCAGGACTAGTAATAACTACTGGAGATGTTAAAAAAGTGCAAGGGGATTTGCAAAACATACTTGTCTCCTTTACTCTTAGATATGCCAACCAGTTTCTCAATGCCGCCTGCGTCTCGTAAGGCCTTGGCATTCTCCATGTTTTTAGTGATGACTTCATGCAGAGTGCAGCAAATGGCAGTAACGGTGTCATCAGACATGGCCTTGCTTGCTGAGCTGTTGCTGTTGTTAGCGCCTGGCAGTCGATGGACCAGATCCCTCATGGCATACTTGCCTTTGTTGAAAGAAAATGAAGGGAGAATTCAGAAGATACAGCAATAAAGGGTGACGGAGAAGTACAGGGAAAACATGCGAGACTATTAGCACCACTTCCATCACTGCATGTAATCTAATTGACTACTGAATCTATTTGGAGTGAGCCACATTTATACAATTGCATGGTCAAACATTTCACACATTAGGGACTCTTAATATTTCCATACTACATCAGTTGGAGACTTTGGATATGGCTACATCATGCCCTTAGGAGAGTGAAATGACGACAGAAAAAGCCAAGTATATATATAAAGATAACCTTAATACCACAACTTACAGTACTCGGTGAGTCCTCATCTCCCACCACACAACTCATAACTTGTTATGATTAATAAAATGTGCATCAGTTGTTACAAACACTACAGTGAATGCAAAGCCAATGATATTAATGTGAAAAAGTCTCCTCTGAAGGACCAGTAACACTGTACAAGGTTAATTCTATACTACATGTGCTAATTTAATTAGGTTTATTAATGTTTCTTAGGCTTTATTGCTCATCAGAGGACACCATCTTTTCCACACAGTTGTATGCTTGATACTGACAAGAAAAGAGAGCTGTTCTGAGATCTATTCCTGTCTGATGTTTAGTAAGGAGTTGTTTTACATACAATAAGCTCCAGAACTTAAAATATCCTAAAATAAAAGGGAAAATGAATTTTTAAAATGGTTACATTGAACTGAAGACTTGAAAAAGAAATTCTGTTGATTATGGTGGGCCTCGATGCCCTTAAAGGTCTTTTCCAACCAAAATGATTCTATGATTCTATGACAATTATAACTTTTTCATGGTCACATGAACAAAGGATTTTTTTTTTTTTTTTTTGCAAAACTGCACCTGAAAGTCATGTGGTGCTTGTGAAAATAACACAAGAATTTATACACGTACATATAGCATCACTGTAAATATATAAATGTAGAGCAGGGTTAGCACTGGCACAGCTATATGAGAAGCCTCACACAATTCTAGAGGGTCACTATTACATTGAAATAATTTCTCAGTCCTTCAGCGCGATGAAGACAAGATCAGAGAGGACCAGGACCTGATAAAGTTGTTGCTGAGGTCAGTGAAACAACTTCAAATCACCTTCAGCGCAGCTGTGCTACGAATTTGCATACAGCAATCACCATGAGAGTATCATGCAGGATGAAAAAAACAGGAAAATTGGGAAAAAATAAACATAATTAGTAATCTAATCTACATCACGTTTTATGAATGAAATAACCAGGTGTGATCATTGTATAGAATATGATAATTTAATCAGATTTTTTGATAACTTAAAAAAGTTCTGATCAAGTAGTATTTATGAGTACTTATTAAAAATTTTACTTCTGAATTCATAAATTCAGTTGTGCTTGTCCATATTTGAAAGCAGAGGTAAGAGGAAAAACACATATTTTAACTATTAGAGGTTAAATTATTTTTATTTCTCACAATTTTGCCTCCTGTGGTAGAAATATAGTTAGTCATTTGGAACAGAGTCTTTTTAATACAGATAAAAACTATAATCTCTGTAGTGAAATGCTACAGGTTATCAAGAGATTTTGTGATAATGTGAGGTCTTAGAAACAACTCACTCTGTACCAACAAAATGTGTGCAGTAGGCATTGAATCTTAACGGTGCACTGCAATACAGATATAAACCTTTTCCTCATACTTTTTTATTTCTTTGCACTTAATATTTAATTGCTTGTTTACATTATTAGCTTTTCAGCAATATTATTCATATCAGATGTAGTATGGATATTAACACCACTTTCTCTTTCAGAAATGGTTTGAGCAAACTGAGTATCTATTTTTCCCCTACACCTATATGAAACACTGAACAGCCTGAAATGCTAGTTACACATCTGCATCTCTTCCATGTATCACAAGTACATTAATAGTTGCTTATCACTTTACAGTGATTGGTTCAGTCTGTAGCATATAGCAAACTAAGCTTGTGTATGAAAAAAAAAAATAAACCATGACTTGCTGTAACTTTTACTCTCCTGATGCAGTGCCTGCCACGGGTCAGGAATAAGTAGACAAATCACATCAGCAAGACTTTCTGCTTTACTCTGTACACACATCCAGAACAAATCAATGTTCCTTTTTCCTTTTGTACCTCACTTAAAGTGCATCAGAGCGTCTCATGACCTCAGTCCTCTGGTGGAACCAGATGACTGTGATCATTCCATTAGCAGTCAAAGACTGTCTCCCTTACCACTGAGTATAAGGAAATCTGGATGGATGCCCTAAGCAGTTTTCCTGGAACTGGCCTAGTATTCCAGGCAGTAATACTGATACCAGTACACAAGCCTAGACACACAGGATGCTTCTTAGAATAAACAAAGGCTTTGGAGGTATCAGGAAAAGCTCAGCAGGAAAATTAAAATGAACACAATCAAGCATGGTATAGGCATTCTGGACATGTTAATGCTCAACAGTTCTAACGTCTCTGCAGTACACACTCTTAAATTAGGCATGAGAAGATCAAATTAGTACTAGATACTTCAAAACAGTAAACCAGGCATTTTATAGATAATGCGTTACAGTGGGACAGTACAGCACCACTTATTCTGAGGGGCTGTAGTAATTCCAGGTCAATAATACTATTGAATTCTTAATTAGTTCCATATTTAAACTAAAATATATTCTGAGTGGTTTTGGTTTTGTTTCTCAGAATTGCATCAAATTTAGCCTTTGGATAGAAAGTGCCGGAAGACTCACAGTGCACATTTTGCAGACCTATAATCTAGTCAGGGTATAGCAGCTGTACAAGCTGGTATCCAGTTTGGATACACCCTGATCAGAACCTATAATGATAATGCCAGGCCTCTAGTCCTGCCAGGTGCTACCTGTGAAGGAGACAGGCTTCCTCCTCCCTGCCCTGCCCCTGAGGTGCAGCAGAAGCCAGAACTGACACCTCCAGCAGAGCTGCTCACACATGCAGATGAAGCAGCTGACTGCAGAGACTGGAACCACAGCTCGAACTTGCCTTCAGAGGTTCACCAGAACAAGGGGGCACACCAGCTGGAAGAAGATGGGAGTGGCTGGGCTATAGAGTCAATCTAAGATGCTGTTTATATGGTCATAAAATCTGTTAACAAGAATAACTTAACATTTTCTGTGGTTTTAGTGCTTTGAACTCTTTGTTAGAGATCTGAAAATATATCTGGGATGAGAAAAAACCCTCCCTTAGCCACAAAAAACTGTGTCATTAATTTAATTCAAACTACATGAAATTATATTGAAAAAGCAGTAAACTTGCTTTAATATAACTAAGTCATGAAAGTTAAAAGTTGAGTACTATTCTTTATACTGCAGAAAACATTCCACAGTAACTTGCTTGCATTCTAAATGTGTTTTCTAAACTCATACATAAAATCAGTTAACAAAACACTACTGTACTACATTCACAGGAAAAAAAATCAGTTATCAGTTAACTTCTCATCTCAGTTATGTTCCCCTGCTTTACAACAGACATGAAGGAAAGAAGACTCATGTTGTCCAGCATTAGCTTTAGAAGAAACCGTTCCCCATTTTGGAGTTGTGTAAACGTTGAGTAATGCAAACGAAAGCACAGCTACTGTCACATCAGCCCAACACAGCTGACAATACATGCGATCCTTGACTTTTGTATTAGTGCATGTTACAACCTGCAAAGCGTGTGCCATTAGAGTTACTTTTTCAATGTTAACAACCTCTTCTAAAAGCAGACTGAAATGTGCAACAGAAACTAGCCTTGTAATGTCAGCAAAGTTTTATATGGCACTACTAGTAGGAAAGCTGGGGAATTCAGCTTGCAGCTTAAGAAGCCTCCCTGAGCTGACGAAGTGAGGACTGATAAGGGTCCTAGGAAGAGAGGAGGATGTGCATGAGAATGATATTTAAAACCACCAGCATTATTACTTTTCATTAGGGTTCATACAGAACAGATTTATCCACAAAAACCGGATTTTTTATTTGAGCAAAATTACACATTACAAGACCCCAAAGTGGTTTGATGCCTTTAAAGAGGATTTACATAATATGATTAAACATAACCAGCTTGACAAGGAAAAAAGAAATTATATTTATTTGTTCAATTTCACTCATAAAGGAAGGAAGAAAGACTACAGAGCCATAATTTGGGGGCAGCATCACATGAAATGGGTTGTCCTGCAGGTGCTTTGGACAGCATTCTTCCGACACTATAAATTTAAAAGTTATTTTATAAGGTAGGACTTCTACCACTTTTATATTGAGAGCAGGATTCATCCCTCACAATACACTAAGTCTTTGACTAAAAGATGATAATGTTTGCTTCCTAAGCATTTCAACAATGTAGAGTTAACATCCTTCCCATGATAAAATCCCATTAGCACCTCAGTACATGCTTCTGTTTCAGGAAACTTTTTCCTTCACAGGATCAGACTGATAGCTCTGCTAAGAAAGATTCAGGGCAAACCAGCAGACTTAACAGGAGCAAAATCATCACAGATAAGGTTCCACTTCCGGAAATATTTCCCTGCTATTGCCTGGAGACAAATTCACTGCTGATGTAACCCCATTGACTTCATTTCCATTTTCACTCATTTCTGAAAAATTACTTTGACACATTGGCACATTTATTAAATAGTTGTGACATGGCTCCTAGTTTGAAAGAACAAGATGGAGAACATTAACCTATTGAGAACACAAGAAACCTCAAACAGCTATTAATTTAAACCCTGTCATAAAGGTAGAGCTTGCTCTAATAAAAGTTATGTATCGCCATTTTTTCCCCCTCAAAGATACTCATTAATTCACATCAAGTAGCTAGATAATATAAACCCAGCAAAATCCCACCACATTTTACTGTAATGTTACAGAAACTCTATTCCAGAACTACTCGTGTCACAATGCTTGTGAATTTTGCTCTCTTCGTTCTAACAGGTGTGCTCCACTTAAATTTCCAGACATATGTGGCTCTCTACATTTTTATCATCCTTGTGCTTTTAATACCATTCAATTTCAGTATTTCAAAACCTTTATGGAAAGAATATAACTGGGAAAGCTTCTATTATTACTTTCAATCATTATTTAATAAATTTGTCCAAATGTCTATTTAATTCAGATGGAACAAATTTTGATCATGAGTCAGTGTATTCAACTGGTAGTCTAATAAATTAGAGTGCATTCATCGCATGATAGCCATGGCAGAAATACCACTACTGTATTTGATAAATAGTTCACTTGTGCACCATGCTCTCTCTCGTCAGACACTGTTGTTCTAAGGTGTAATTGGTAATCAGTATTGGCACTACGTAGCAGCTGAAACTGCCCCTCAGGATCCAGCTGCTGCTGTTCCAGAGGAATCCCGTCCCTTCTCTGAACACAGGACATCTAGTACACACGGTGGTGTAAGATGGGGTGTAAGAGCCCACAAAAAATGATTACACTTGCACAGTATGCCACAAACTCTGGAGTTGGACTGCCTAAATAGTATAAGGTATTTTGTAGGCATTGAAGCAGCAGTGAAACCCATTATGATTTAAAAGGGTAAAGGTTTGTTAGTTTTCACAGGGAGATTTTCCTCTGCTACTGAAACACTCAAGGAGAAAAACTACCCTGAATTTTAAAGGCGAAATAGGTTAAGAGGTAAGAAATACTGTCAGGCTAGGTCTTGGTGCCAAACACGTGTAGTTATTTGTGGGATAGAGGAGGAAGCAAACCCAAGAATATGAAGCAGGATAATGCCAGCACTGCTGGGCAAGCAGCAAAGGCAGCAGATGGAAGGAGACAAAGTTACATTTTTGAAAGCAAGAAAGGCTGCAGCACTGAGGTTGAGAAACACTTGTCCCTTTGAGTATATCATTACTCCTCAGACTTTGGGGAGCACCAGGAAATGTTTGGTGGGTCAAGAAGAAGAAATAACCTAACTGATGTGGTGGCAATGTTGGTTTACAAAGGAGGACCCCTATTTCAGAAGCTAGAGCAGCACAAACTTTAAGTAAGGGTCATTAGCCACCACAAGGTTTAATGCCCTCTTGTTCAGGGCTGAATGACCTGACTTTCAGACAGGCTTTCCACTAACCACTGAGCCACTGACTTTGCTACCCACACCGCTCCATAATACATAGTCTCTAGCATTGCCAACTGCAGAGTACATTGCATGTGAGGGAACTGTAAGTCACATTACTTTGTACAGAGCAACTCACTCTTTCCTTTGTCCTTTAGCTTCTGGTTTGACATGAATTAAGCTGTTACCAAGAGCAGATTTCTGAGAGTCAAAGGCAACAGCTACTGTCAAACCCACATGGCTTGACCAGTGCTAGCTAACGATCTGTGATGTTGCTCATCACAACAGACCACTATGCATGAAGTAGGATTGGAAGACGAAAGTGCTAAAAACCTGAGCAGACCAAAAAGCATGTGTCCAAATAACAAGGGAATTGCTACTTCTAACAAGCGTCAGAGAACAGAGGATTTTGGATCAGTTTGGAATTTAGGTGTAAAAGGAAAAACAAAACCATTTTTAGGCATGCAGGGTGCAACTCATGTTTCTAAACGCAAGGGCTAATAATGTTTGAAATCCTCTTGGATACTCAAGATATCTGCACAGTTAGCAGGCCTGTGGAAGATACACAGCCTTATGGAAAATCAGATGGAGGCAAAACAGGATATCCTATACACTTTAATGTCTAATGCTTACCTTTAGGCACCTAAATCTCATTCACAATGTTTGGCCAAAAATGTTTTTTTGGTATGCAAGTCCTTTAACTTCTTACATTTGGGATGAGCACAGATGTTTGTGCACATTTGTGGCACTTCAACGTAAATGCATATGAAAACATTACACTAAGTAGCATTCATGAACTACAGTACTGTGATTACCCCTATAAAAAAATATTATCACCTCAGCTCAATCATTTGCAAGAGAGTGAGTGATGAGTTAACAAACTGGTTTGAACAAGCACCTCAAAACTCATGGGCTGGAGCCACTGCTGTAGCAGCTTCTCATTAAGCCTAGCTTGCCAATTAAGTTGGGATAATGAGTGCTTTGAGCTAGAGAACAATGCCAAATTTCACCTCCTTGAAGGTTTATTTGAACTTAAATTTTAAGACTCTGTGGAGACGAATTATTTTTGGAGAAGACAGAATGAAAACTATTATACACACGTGCCCTCCTGTGCCCCCAAACACTGAGATGCACTTTGCTCATGGCTGCTGAGACAGAACATAAGATCAGATGGAGGTCTCAGATTCCCTTTTTCCCTCAGAAAAATGATATATGCTTATTACTTTTCCACCACCTCTGACGACTGGCAGCAAGATTTCAACATGTAAGATTGGTATTCTGTACAGGCCATGACAAAGAGGAACAGTATCTTCCCTGATGCATTGTATGTGATGTGCCATTCAGTGGTTTTCTTTTTTGAAAATCTTTTTTATCGAGAATAGATTCAGCCATAGGTAGGGTAGCATATAAAGCACTACAGGGTGCAGGAATAGTCATCTTTTACAGTTTCAAGGAAGATACCCTCAAACTTCCATAGTATAATGAAAGTATGTGAACTACCAATATCTATGTTGACAATGTCAATTGAGATTTGTTGTAAAAGAATCAAGTACCTGAAAGGGTAACCGATACAGAAGCTTTTATCTTTTTAGAAAGATTAAAGATGCTGGTTTTATATTTTGCAAGAAAATGGTATAGCATGAGAACTAGGACTCACAAAGGGCACAGTCATAACAGGGATGGAAGAGCAGTATGTACAGAAGTTAGCAGCACTGGACAAAAGAGAATCAGCTTGGTATTTTCACTCTGAACATGCCATGGGAAATCACAACTGGGTACAATGCAATTACCACTTTTCAGCAAATTGCTTTCTTATATCCATGATCCTTCATAGATTTTCTTTCCTGCAGCAGCATTTTAACCCAGTCACCTTCTTCCTTCAGCTTCCTGCTTCTAGAAACATAACTTCTCCATTTGATGTATTTCCTGTCTCCCTCTGACTGATCATTTTTCTTGCTTTCAACTTACCTTCTCAGGGTTGCCCCTTCCTCGCTGTATTACATGACTGATATTTTTCCTTCCTTCAGCTGTACACCCTCAGCTCCTTGGATCTTAACCACTTTAAGCTTTGATGTTCCTCTGCCACCTCTTATGTATCTGATATTTAACCACGTGTCTCTGCATCTACCTTGGCTGCCAAACTTTTCCATGCTCTCCTCATACTGGTTTAAACACATTCAGTTTGATGCTTAGCTAGATTCTGTTTCTGTCACAACCCTGCACGCCCATGAAACAACCCCCAACTCCTGCCCTTTACTTTTCTGAACTAAAGGAAATTTTAACTAGCTTACAAGCATAGGTTTTAGACTTGAAAATACCAGTGTGTTTACAAGCTACTGCGCTTATACTAGTCTTGTTATCTCTCTTGCATATCTCAGTTCCACAGACAACTACCTATTTAATCAACTGTTATTTCCAATAGTGATTTTCCTCCCATCTCAATGGAATACCTTCATATTCTGCATTTCTCTCACATAGCAAGACTGCAGATATTCAGGCTTTATATTATCAGTTGTCTTAAGACCTAGAGATTACAGAACTTCCAAGGCTCTTTAGCTGGCCATAACCCACTTATTCATACAGCCTATCAGTCCCAACATGCGCTTCAAAGGACAGATCCCTCTACCCTTTGCACGCAGAAACAATTCAGCTGGCTGCACCAAAACTAATGCCAACACCAGAGCAGTGTATGAAGACTGTGCTGTACATCTCCACTTCCTTCACCTTTGCAGCTTCTTTCTGGCATTGTCATGGGATGCATGCTGCCACTGAGAAGCAGATTTCTGGAGAAACTTGGTCTCCTTTGGGGGAGTGGATGTTTGCATCAGAATAGCTACAAATCTAGTACAGAAACGGATTTATGGGTACCATGGCCAAATGGAATTTCTGTTTTTCAACAGCACCTCTCATCCAGCACAGTGGATGGCTTCTGTTTTGAATGTTAATCCGTATTTTAGCTCAGCAATCCCTATATCGTCTCCCCAGCCAGAAAAAACCAGATTTGCATGGTCACCATGGCTGTCTTCCTTGCAGTCTGTCGTGGTTTAAGCCCAACCAGCAACCCAGAACTACGCAGCCGCTAGCTCACTCCCCCTCCCTTCTTCCCCCCGCTCCCAGAGACATGAGGAGGAGAATCAAAAGAATGTAACTCCCATGGGTTGAGATCAGAACAGTCCAGTAACTAAGGTATAACACAAACCACTGCTGCTACCACCAGTAATAATAA
>WYDI02010624.1:11033-25220 GCA_009867235.2 Psittacus erithacus | reverse complement strand
CTGAAGGCACAATGCTGATTTATTGGCTCTTAATGTTGTGGATCTTGAAGTCAGAGTTTCAGTATGTTGTACCTTACCGCCGGGATTTGCTGTGTTAACATATCTCAGATATGGTGTTTGGGCTAAGGTTCTTGTCTCATTGTGCTTTATGGCAATGATTTGTAATGCGGCCAGGCTCCAGCAGCAGGATGGGATGGACGTGGCCATGGTAACATTGAACAGCATGCAACAGCTGAATCACTGTAACAAACATACATTTTGAAAACACCACTGGGAAGAAACAGGATAATAGAAATGTAGCCCTGCATATGTATTTTTACCTTTCAAGTTGTTATGCTTTTAATTTCTTTATGTAGCACCTAAAAATGTCAAATGACAGAAAGAATACCTCTTGCATTCATACACAGCTTCTTTCCCAACACCAGATAGTGAAGAGACAGGAAGGAGTTAGACTAAGCACTCTTTGAAAATGGAAGCCTGGTAAGCCCTAGTCACCAGCCTGCTCATTTCTTTCAGGTTTCCATTCTTCCCTTTGACAAAACAATGTTTTAGAGTCATATCTATAGGGAAAAATAAAAGCATAAAGGCTAAAAGTACTTTGCTAAAAGTCCATGTAGACAGCTACGCTTTCTATCAAGAGGTTGTTTGCATACACAGTAATACAACACTGAGGGTCAGTGGGCTGTTTATTGTTGGTTTTGGTGGGTTTTTTTCTTTTTTTTTTTAATAACCTTGGAAATAGCAGAAGAACATTTTGCTACATTCATTTGGCATTTGTCTTCTCAGCGGGAAAAGAGAAAGTGCGCACTTTCTGTTCTTCAGCTCCACTCAGTATAACCAGTTTGTTGAAGGTGAGTTTTTTTAACTTCCTTTCTAAATGACACACTTAAGCCAAAATGCCATATTTAAAATGCACTTTGAATTTTGTTTTGAGATCTTTTCAACTTGTTCCTGGAGGTTTTACTTTTTTTGATCTTCTCCCGATTGTTTTTTTAATAAACCATTACACTTCTCCATGTGACCTGCCAGCTTCCCCACCAAGTGATGCTGCATTTTGACCTTTCACTGTGGTACCCTATACCAGCAGCGTGGTGTCTCCTGACTGACTTGACTTCAGGATACATCTAGCAAACACACTGAAGCTGTGTATCTGATACTTGGGCACACTAAGAGCTTTACTATTCAAAAGAATCTCCAGAGAGCAAACAGTTTGCACATTTGCTCAGTTTCAAACCTGGATGTACATTGACACCAGATGTATAAAGTGAATACTGGTTTATGCCATATTATGGGAAGCCTCAAAGGATTTGACTGGGGGTAAACTTTTGGGAAACACATTTCCTTCTAAGAAGCCTATCCTCTATAGGAGAGCTAGGAAAAGCATGCTACAATATGCAGTAGGCTCACAGACTATGTTCAAATACATTTTTGTTCTTGAAGGATGTGCTCTTTATCCTCTCTTCTTGTATGAGAACCTATCAAAGGCAATCTCAAAGGACTCCAGAAGTATCCTGTAGTAAAATTCCTGTTTGAAAACAGAAATTCCATAGAAAAGCAGTAATCTTTTTCCAAAAGTTGTGTGATTAAAAAAAAAAAAAAAAAGTTTATTTCAGCAAAGTACTTTTCCTATGGAAAAGTGTTCAACACAAAAAAGGCAAATAAATTTTTCTATAGGCAGTTCTAGAATTTTAGTGCCAAATCTGAGCAGAAAATGTGAGAAATACAGAAATGCAGCCACCACAAAATTATTTTTTTTTTTTAATTATTAAGACTGGAACCATACTTTAGCAATAACAAGGAGAAGAGGTGTGAAGAATTAAGCTGTTACACAGTTACTGTGTTTTCAGGGCTTCCAGGAGTCACTCTGATACCCAGACTAGCTTAAAGTGGATGCAAGCCTTTTCTAATTTTGGCTACAGTTCAAGGAAACATTCAACTCCCTTGCTTGCTGTTTTGTGCAAAAAGCGTAGCAGTGTTTAAGATTTCCTTTGTAATAACTACAATCATACTTAAATCTGTATGTTCGCAAACTCATACACTATATGCAACTTCAAAATAGCTGGCATTAACTTTAGAGCACTAAATTATAAAAAAAAGTATAGTCACTAAATGCAGTGAAGGAAACACGAAGCAAGAAAAACACCTACTTTACTAATGTCTCTTTGGTTTTAAACTTGAGCACTTAACAGCCTATCATAATTTGTGGTCTAAGCTTAATAAGGTATGAAAATTGAATGTTAAGATGCAATGTTTCCCTCTGTTATTTTATTATTATATTAGTTTTCAATTTACCAATGCAATCAGTTTTATTTTATGATCAGTCACAGAAGTATACCATACAGTTTCTTACATTATATACTATTCCCAGTATTTATGCCCTTACGGTAAAACATTGCCTTTTTTATTGTTGAGGAACATAAATTGAACAGAAATGCTCTCAAATGTTTAAAATACTTTCTAAAAACCAGTATAATTCAGTAAGCTTTACCAGAGGTGTATAATTTTTCAGCATTATGTCTTAATGCCAGTTTCCTGAAGGAGCTTTGACTACAAAAGGCATGAATATGTTTTCAAAGGATGATGGATAAATTGGTGGGTGGTAATATAATATATCTTAGGCAGCTGATCAGGGCTTTTTATCCTCTGCTTGTCTTTTAGTTATACACAATTTCAAGATAATTATGGTCTCTAAGAATGCCTTTTCCCCTTCTTACTACCAGCAATATTTGTCTTGGTTATAGGTTCAAGAAACTTCCACTCACATCACAAAATTAGAATAGGGCAATTATGGCATCTTAGCAAAGAACTGAATGTATAGATAGACTGACCACACAATATGGACATAAGGCAGTTAATGAACTGCCTTTACATAAAACACGCATTAATTAGAATACTAGTTATAGAATATATTGAATCCATACTTAAATTTTATACAATAAAAACCAAGCATAAAGTGTATAATTCAGGTTGATATGTACCATTATTTACATTGCCTTTTCAGTAAAGAATACAGTCTCATTAAATAAAATGTTATGTTATTCAATGGTCAGATATGTCGTATTAAAATCCTGATCTGATGGAGACATCCAAATCCCCAAAACCTCATTTTTATGACAGTAGAGGACTTCCTGAAATACCTGAAGGTTCTCTGTTTTAAAAAGCCAAGTGAGGCAGTTGTAGGGAAAACTCCTCAACTTTTGTGATTTGTAGACCTAACTGTGGCCAACACCAGCCTTTTTCTAGGTGAGGCAATAATGTATTTTAGGTAACACATATTGGCATTTCAAGAAGTGCCTAAACTTTCCCACTGTAATTTTTTAGATTGATGCCTAGCATATTACAGGGTTATTTCACTGAAGCAATTTCAGACAGCAATAGAAACCAGAGAAATCAGCTCTACTGTGTCTTGTCTGTTAAGCAAAGGAAGTGTTGAATAGTCACAGTAACAGCAGAAAAGCGCAGGCAAGAATACTGATGGATACACATAACCACACAAATAGAGGAAGAAAACAAAACTGTTTTCCTCAGCTTTCCTGTAATAATACTGTCCTTCCATTTATAATCCTTTATAGTAACACCACTATGAAGTTACAACAGAGGAATGCAGTATTATTACCTAGTATCTACCCCTGAAAAGTAAGAAGAAAAACTTATTCCAAATAAGACATCAGAGCTCAGTAGGTCAGAATGACCACAGACTCAAACTGGTACAAGAAGGAGAGATGCAGTAACAATGTCTGTTGGTTGACTTGCAAAAGCATAAGAACCAGAGCTAGGAAAAATCTAACATTCTATGAATGACTGACTCAAAGGTAAAAGAAAGAAGAATAAAATGTATGCTATCTCCTCTATTTTAGGCAGTTTTAGTGCAATGCAATGAAAACATTAATTTGAATGATTTAAATTTTATGAGAACAACTGCAGTCATGCATTGTATGGTCAATGCCTTAATCATCAGTTTTTTAAAAACAAATATTATTTTAAAATATAGCATGTTCTTATGTAATTCATACTTCAAACTAAAATTTTAATCTATTTGTTCATGCTATATTCTAAACCACAGGAACAAATTATAAATATTTCACCCCTAAATAAACCCTCTTGAGGCTCAGTTCATTAAAAACACCTTAAAATTTTTCATAACCACAATCATGCAATTTCATTAAGAACATATTTTTTCCTGAATACCGAAGACAGTACTGAATAGATTAGGCATAGAATATATCATTACAAGGCAGAGAAAAAGTAATAATTTTGTTCAGAAATAGTCTCTGAACACTCTTAAGGAAATAGCCAAACTTCACTTGACGCAGAAGTAATGAGTAAATTACGTGACTTTTGATATTAGAAAAAGCAGTCTTAGAGAGACACAAAATATTTAATGGCATTTGGTAAGATTATCCTCACACTTCAGCATTTTTTTCATTGTTGATTAGGCTTTTTCCCTTATACAGTTTCCTGATAATGGAAACTATCAGTGTTTGCTTAGAAGCACGCTTAAGTCTGAAAGGAACCTTTCTATATAACCTATTCAAAACTGGCCATGCTTCCTAATAGAAAAAAGATAGAATGAAAAGTATGTGTAAAGGAAGTCACAAAGAGGTTAAATTACATTTTTATTTTCTACTGGAAACTACAAAAAAATATCTACACAAATTGTACACTGTTTCCACCACAATATATTGGAAGCAGCTTAACTACTCTTCCTGATAAGCAGGTGGAAACTGCACACTGTTGGGTTTACTCAAACCATTCAACTAAACCAGCTAGTCTGCCAGGTCCTTATGAATCACCAAGATTAATTAATTTCTTTCTACAACATATATGCACTTTAAAATGTATTTCAAGTCATCAAGAGATTACATCTTTACTTGTAAAAATTTATGAGTGTTCCTTACCTTTAAGATGTTGTCAGGATGCTCTTTAGCAGAAGCAACAAACAAGTCATGTCCACAGACAACTCCCTCTGCGAGAAAATACTTGAACAACAAATTGGAGTAAAGACCATATTTATCTTCCTCTGTGAAAACAAGAACTGGATTTTATTTTTGGTTATTTTTCTGGGTTTTTTTTTTGTTAGATAAATCGCCCATCTCCATTTTCACAACACCGTAAAAGCCCTCTGTTGGTCCACCTCCTAGAGTATACAATGTACAATAGAGATAACAGGTAAAATATGATTCCAAAACTTTAAAAAATAATGATTGATAATAGTGTATTCCTCATTTTTCAATATCGTCTCACATGTCCAATCAAGTACTGGATTCTAAGATATGAGTGGGTTACAGCAGTATCTTCCTAATAAGGTTTCCCATCAGTATCGACTAAGATTAGGTATAATAGGAAGGGAGTTCATTAATTTAGAAGAACCATGTTAATATTTACATTCTTAAAGCTTAAAATATTAATCAACTTGCTTAAAGCCTCTACTAATTGATGCTTTTCAAAATTTAATCATATTTGGCCTGTTAAAGCTATAGAAAGGTATAATTTCTTATAGACAACCTTACACCTGAATTTCAAAACTGAAAACTACAAAAATAAGCAAAACAAATGGATATATTGAAAAACCAGACAATCTGCAACACCATTTTTGAAAGGTAAGCAAAGCAAAACCATTAAAACATTCAAACCATACACAAACTTACAGTTTAGGAAGTGAGACTGCACTTGTTGACAGACATTGTGAATAAAATACTATTGAAATAAAAATACAAACCCCATTGACTTCGGAAAGGCCAGCATTTCCTTTGGCTTCTTTGTTGCGTGTGAAGTATCAGAAACTACCAGAATTTGAGAGTCTTAATGAGCTTCATACAATTAAAATTACCATAACTCAAAACTATGGGGGAAGTGAAAGTGAATGAGTAAATAGCAAATGAAATCTGAATCATCTCTGATTTCCTTTATTTTTAGGAAATACGAATAACAGCAATGTTATTTTTAGCAAAAAGAATTCTTAGCAATATAACTACCTAATTAATTAGCAATAAGTCCAGTAAAACTTTAGGTCATGCTCTTTGGACCAGGTATTTCTGTCATTTATTTAGAAAGATATATGAAATATTTTGTCTGGAAGAAAAGTAAATGCAACAATGTAACATTTCGCCCTTTCATGTTAAATCTGATTGCTGGAAGATAACACACAGGGATGTTACAGCAGAAAGACAGAGACATAGATTTTCTTTATATAGAACCAACACAACTCTTAATCCCTTTTTTCTGTGATTTGGAAACAATTTCCTCCCTATTATAAATCACATACAAAAATATCAAACAAAAAACACAAAAGCAATAATAAAGGCTGAAAATTGTCATTCATATTTAAACTTGTAAAAATACTAAAGAAGGAAAACAAAAAAGAATATAACTTTGATATGAACCAGAATAGTATGCTTTGGAGCTTAAGAGTCAAAAGAACCAATGAAGTGGAGTGGGAGGAAAGAATGAAAGGCGATAAATATCCAAATAGGAGAAAGAACATTAACAGTAATGGGGAAACTTCAGAAACAAATGACAGAAAAATAGTGTTGTACTGCTACACTCCTAATATCATGCACAAGTACTGGCACTCTCAGTGTTCAGATCAAGAACAGAAAAAGCCAAACCAGAAATTTTCAAATTCTCCGGGAAAGGAACAATTCTCCAGAGATATCCTCCATGGGATACTGGGCGAACTAGAATTTATTTTCTGCCTTTTATTTTACTTTTAAATGTAGTATTTGGGATTTTTTTTTTTTTTTTTCTACAGCAAAAATGTATACAGTATAAACTTAAAATTTGGAAGATTCCTTTCGTTCATTCCTTTCTTCTTCAGAATAATTCTTGAAGATACTGCATCAAGACTACCTACTTTGCTGGTAAAGAGAAATACTTATTTACAACTTTTTCTTTCATGAAACCCAAGAAAGGAACTTGAAATCACTCTAAAGCAACATTTCAAGATAGAGAAAAGTCCTTTAAAACACAGCCCCTAAGACAGGAAATTACATAAAACTGGATGTCCAAATAAACCAAAGGGAATACAGTAATTACAACACTTGCTCCTAATACTAGCCATTGATATAGCCAGTTTATTGCAGAGTCTGAGAGTTTTAAGAATTCAGTTTGTACTAATATAATTTATCTTTGATACTGTTAACCTGCCTAGCAGGCCATACTAACCTTCTAATGTACTTCCAATAACACACCTTGTAAAAATAACAGTCTAGTGAAAAATACGTACAGATCAGTACCACGGAAAGTTCTGTGCTGACAAAAGCTTCCCGCAGACAGCGTGGGATCCTGGTTAAGATTTCAGCAGGACTCATTTTCAAAAGCATCACAGAACTACAAACTCCAATTTTCTTGAAAGTTTGGAGCTCTTAATTAAATATTTTATACAGTTTACTCTTGCATGCTTGAAAAGCTATTAACTGTGTTACTGAAGAACTGTTTTTCTAGTAACTGAGCTCCACACATTGTGCCATAACCAAAGATGTAGATCCATGTATGAGACTAGGATGGAGAGAAGACTCAATTCAGACAAAACTGAAGGACTACTGTTGCAGAAGGAAAAAGTAAAACTGGCACTATCTAAAGTTTTGAAGAAGTATTACAGTCTTATTTTGTAAGTATAGTCTTTGGAGCCTGCTAAGATCTTAAACTGCTTCAACAAGAGGAAAACAAAACACATAAGCAGAGTAATTCTCCCTTGTAACTGGAGTCCAGGAACACATACATACAGCTCCTACAACCCTAAGCAGTTGCTCTCTCTAGTTACTTATGCTTTGGCTGCTTACTGCAATATAATTGGTAATATATTATTCACAGTATATTGACTTCCATGTGCTAACCTCCATCTACGAAGCTCTCAATTTAAGAACAAATGCTCACTAGAAATCAAAGTAACAGTATGTTATCTACTTATTATTTATTTATTTAAATTGTCTGAGCTACCTGAAAGAAGCCACCAAGCCTCTCATGTAATCGTTATCACTGAAGCACCTGTCAGTGGAGGGAGAAAATTTTGTTAGATCTCCCTTCCTTTGAACAAAATTGGAAAAGGAACACTAGTCAGGTGCTCTGGAAGAATCCTAAGTTGTCATCCTTGGTGAATCAAAAACATCCACCATTTGAGGCACAGAGACACTGAATTGTATTACATATGGAGAGTGCTTAAATTACATTTAATAATGTATAAGCCAATATCTCAATTAGTCCAAGTATTTCATGGTTTGAGTGTGCAACTATACAGAGTCTTTCTGAATACTGCTTTGATATTAATTATTCATTAGAAAGTGAACAACATACTCAATTTTGTGCCAAATGTAACATGGAACGTCCATAAACCATGGATAAATATAAGAAATCATACTGCGTATTGATTGTTTAACTGAACTAAGAGGAAGTAAGGCTATAGTAATTAAGAATTTTTACTCAAATTTTATTTGAAAAGCTGAAATATTAAAACAAATTGTAGAAGTGAACACGGATATATGCCCTTTCACTAATCCATCCAAGATTATAATTCATTTTCTTGAGTAATGGACTTATTTGTAAAGTAACAGGACTAGAGAGGTTCTTACATTGCCATACCCTTTTCAAAGCATGATTTTCAAAACAATAAGGAATTTTGAATTTAGCCAAATAAAAGCATTTACATTCTGTATAAGGACATGTCATTTCAGCATTAGCATTTCCTTTGGTCTTCTTACACTGATTTTCAGTAAACTTTAAAGAGCAAAATTAAAGTAAAAATAGGAAATGAACTATTGGAGACTGATCTAAATATAAAACACCTCATAGTCTGCTACAGTACTCTAAGGATTAAATGTGTCTCAGAAAGCCTTTACAAACAGTGAATCTAGGATTGTCAAAGTCAATGCATCTGTAAGAATCCCTCAGTTCTTCAATTTGTCAGAGAGAGGATGGCTTTTTATTGATTCATTTCTAGGTCACTAAACTTTTGTGGTATTCAAAAGATCTAAAGTGCACCCATATGGGGCCTTTCTGATAGCATCCATTGTAGCCTGGCTTCAATAGTTATGTCACTATTCAAAACCATAGGAGTACAACTTTCTTCTTGTAAATAAACAAACAAATCATTTAGCACAGGTACTTCAGTAGCTTACTAATTACTTTCATGGATAAACTGAAGGAAAGACTTTGAAGTGTATTTGTTTTCTGATAACACTTGGACTTACTATTTTGAAGGCTAGGATAAAGTCTCAAACTGTTATCTTTATTTTTATAATTACAGCCTCATCCAAAAGAACACGCATTTTGTATGTGTAGGAACTAACACTTAAGTGCATTTTAGTCAGTCAAATACTTAAGACAAGCCTGGCTCAATCTTTATTCTTAGCTTCCATACTGAAGAGCTGTCCTGTCAGCAGCCTTCATTGTGAACTTTATTTCTAGCTAATAAGGCGCATAAACAAGTAAGACTCTAGCAGCTGCAGACTCTTCTCTGGGTCCAGTCACCGCAAGTCACACGCCAGTCCACAGCCTTCTCTGATTCTTTTTGAACAAAGAGTGCTCTACAGCTAAGTAGCAGGTGACTAACTAGTGAAGCGTAAAACTATACAAGGAAAAGAGATTATTTACCTAGAAGTTATGCATATTGTTGCCAGGACAAAACCTCTTCTTATCTTATGGATAAGGACATAAATAAAATAGTTTATTGTGATCATTATCCATTGGTCTCTTTCCACAACAGCATGCTTTCATGGATAAAAGAGTCACAAAGAAAAAGCAGCATTGTCAGTACCAGTGCAATCAATTTCAACATATAACCATGTTGAAAACTATGGACAAAGACCAGTGCCTATCTATGGCTCTTTTCACCCCTACACTGTACAGGCTACTGAACACGAGACACATTCTCAACACTTTTGTGCACAGACTGTCTGTAGCAACTACACAGACAAATCAGTGGGTCACAGAATTAGAAACAAAATTTTAAGGCAGTGGAGTTCATCTAGGGCACAGAAAACAAAGTGAGCAGATATGAGTGAGGCACTGTAAATATATAATTTATATAAAAATTAAGGACAAAAATCTCACCTAATTATAGGCGAGATTTTTGTATATGCATATGTAAATGTAAACACGTGGCCTTAAGGAAAAATGTTTAGCCATAACTGCTCCTTCTGCACAGAGGTATTGATGTTCCAAGAGAGGGATGAAGAATAAGCACTGTAACTTGAAAAGAAACAAAAAGTCACAATGAAAATCCACCATCCAACAAATATGCAGAGATAGTGTTTATAATAGCTGACTTTTAAACATCAGTATAATAAATAGTATGAAGATCTTTGAAAGACTACAGAGGCAATTTGTAGTATAATTGCTTAAAATGACAAGTGCTATAAGAGGAAAAAATAAGACTGCAACAATGTAATGTACAGATAGCTGATTTTTTTAATCTGTACAAAGTCTAGACAGGTTGCCCTAAAGCTGCCAAAAGCCTATCATAGCCTATCAGTATTGATAATTTTTTTACCAGATAGTTCTACAGTGTGGTACTGTGACCTAAGGTGTGCCTTTCTGAAGCTATGAAACATCTCTCTGAATTGCTGCACGTTATAAGATGTGATTATTTTAATAATCTGAAATTCCATTTAAAAGATACTTTGCTAATGTCCACATTTACTAAGCTTGAGGGGATATACTTTGTGTCACTTGCATTTAATTAGCACATGCCAAAACAGAGTTGTCAAACATGTAAGTTACAATATTTGGCAATTGGCCATACTTCAGGAAGGTGAATTCTGGTAACTTGTATTTTGTAGAATTATATTTAGCAAATCACTGTTTTGTACCTCTTCTGAGACTGAATTTTCAGCCTTAAAAAGATGATAAACTCAATTATATTGACAAGTGAAGAGAGCTCTTACCATTCAGGTTAAATTGCATGTCTAACAAAAATAATAGTAGCTAATTAAAGTAGCTGAAACTGCTTCAAGGCTTAGAATGTACAAGCATAGACCTGCTTTTAACCAGACAACTTTAACTTTCAGTATTGACCTTAGCTACCAACAAAAAACCTCCTACTGATAATCTTTAAAACATTTAGCCATCAATGACCTTGTCAAAACTAGAGCATCTTAAAGGTATGTAAGGATGGGTTCTTATCAGGTACCTAGGACAGACCTATTTGAGTGTGCTGTAACTCACTAAGTAGAATGCATTATATAAAAAAGGCTTATATGTAAAAAACAAAACAACATTCTCCTGGAAACACTTCCCAAGGCTGGCAAAACAGATATGCAACAGGTTGAAGTACATTGGAGAGAGGAGGGGGAAAGGAGTGTGCTTAATCAACATCTATACTATTTGTTTTGAAAGGGGAGATTCTTCTAGAAAGTTAATCTGAAGCAGTTTATGATGAAACAACGAACAAGTTGCCTCATATTCATACTGAAAAAACTGGTTTGATTGCATTAAAATTTAATTTCACGTAGAGCCAGAATACTTGTTTCACCACTTCTCATAAAACCACTAATTTTTGCAACTAAAGTACTGGTTAAAATCCAAAACATTCTTGCTGTTTGGACAAACCCCAGGAAATTTCAAGTTCCTCTAGTAGCTAGGATCTTGCATGAGACTTCCGTGGGCTCAACTCTCTAATTCTCATATAAATAAAACACTGTCAAAAGAATATATGATAGAATTAAGTACAACTGAAAATCATGATGCTTGCTATTATGAATTAAGTTTTAAAAAATTGTGCACTTATATTTCAAACAATAGTTTGCAGTCTTAGCAAGTAACTTGTGCCTTACTGCATCTTCAGAACATAACACAACAGTTAAAATAAATATTTTAATGCCCTGAATCTACTATTATTTGATTAAATTAGCCAAGATAACATGTCAAGTAATGAAGATGAGCATTTAATTTGCAAAGGGAGCTAATCCAAAAGTAATGCAATTTATTCTTGCCTTAGAGAATGTTGAAGGAAGGGGGAAGAATTTAACCTTTTTATAACACTTGGAGTACAACGCAGAAGATCTTCCTAGGAGGTTTATCACTGACAGCTTCAATCCTGTATAATATTAAGCTTGCCTAGACTAATCTCTTGACAGAATTTTTTTGTATACTGACAGGATATTCTAACAATGCAATTAACAATTCTGTCTACACCAACTTTAAAACTTAGTTTAAAATTTTTAGATTAATGACTCATGAATAAATATAGTTCTTACTTTAAGACTTTTTGCATATAATTATATGTTTCAAAATAATATATGGTAAGTCTTATTTGGGGAAAAAAATAGCTTTCAAAACTAAAAGACAGCTTCTCCTTCATGTTTCTGCGAAGCTAAGTTTGATATCAGATCACAAATAACCAACATAAGGGATAAGTAAATTAAACCCCACCACTGAGTATTGCCAGCTATGCAGTCAGAGGGGAGGAAAAGAGAAAAATGAGGTAAATATCCTCCCATTTTCAAATCATTGCATCTTGTCATCTTTTTCATTAGAACACACAGCTCACTGTTACTGCACTCACTTTGTCTGGTGCCACTAAGGTCAGGTTAAGTAGACATCTAACCTGATGCTCAACAGTAGCCAAAAGCAGGTATTTAGGAAGAGGTAGTAAGAACAGAACAAGCAAATGTGATGCTTCACCCAAGTACTTGCTCAGCCTCACACCATTCAGAGGACTCAAGGACTTCCTCAGCCGGACTTGGTATCCACTAACCTAGTAATGCAAATTTCCTCCTCTTCCATCATGCTGCACAGTTTCCACTGAGACCGTGATTTTTTTTACATTTACATTTTTTTACATTCAGAACAGCCTATGGTGAAGTATTCCACTTGCACACCACCTGAAGAACAACTGTCTTCTTTTTAGTTACAATCTTCCGGCTAGTAGGCCCATTTGGTGCCACCCAGTTCATCTACTGGAAGGGTCGGTGAATATTGTAATGGGAAGAAAAACCAAAACTAATCTCTGACGCATAAAATATGACAGGTTCTAATTTTTTTTTTTCTTCTTTGTCTACAGCAAGATTGAAGCTCTTCTCAAACTGAGCGAGAAAAGGAAGATCTTCACTGAAAGCAGTAAGAGAGAAATCTATCATTTTTCCCAAATTCACAAAAATTTGGATGAAATTTCATGAGAAAACTGAGCTTAACTGGCAGTTTCTGGCTTGACAAAGGGCATCTACTTTCTCTCCTAGTCCTTACTGTGCAATCCCTCTTTCCCTTGTGCTGGCTCTGGTACTCATCTCATGTAAGTGAGCTGATTCAGGTCACTAAACAGGCAGAAAAGTTTCCACTCTTTAACTGAGTGAGTTTTCTGTCAACTTGGGAGAGTTGAAAGTTGAAAAGCAATAGCATCAGCTTAAGGAACAACAAAATTGCACAGCCATGAATGGGGAGAAGAATTTGAACAACTTCTCTCAGCAACAGTGAACTGCTGTATCTCAAAAAATGTTTCAAAAATTGTTCTCAAAAAATGCGAACTTGGACAGTAGCCCTTACACAAACAGTGGCCTGCATGGAATTAGTTAATGTCAGTAATTTTTTCTGGCAGCCAACTATTCAAATGACTTAATCTGCACTACAACATACACTGATTTATATACCTCATGTAAAAATCAAGATTTTCTAAGATTCAGTGAGACAGTAACACCTGTCTCTAACCATGGATAAAATGCAGAAATGAAAGTAGCCATCAAAGTACTTTAAAGTAACAAGCCACACAACTACACGTGTTTCTCTAATAACCTTTCATTTTTTCCTCTGTACTATCATCACTTTTTGCTAGGAATGTAACAAGCTTGAAAGTTTCTCATAAGACCCATTAATCTGATAAACATTTAAAACAGAAAAAAAAACCCAAATAAAATCAAATTGATGATTTTATATTAAAATTTATATTATTCAGCCCTTGTACCATTTTGAAGTAGTTTTGTAGTAGAAGCCCAAGATTAATGAACCGATGCGACAAATCAGGTGGTATCTCCTACAATTCCTCTTCTGTGATAATGATCATTGTTATATGCTGAAACTGTAAGCACTTACAAGACTAACTTGGAAGAAGTTAGTCTTCCCTCACAACTGTAGTTTTGGCTGCTACAAAAACTGAGGGGCCTGGGAAATGTTTCTTGACTCTCAGTGTCCTGGGTTCAGCAGTAGCAGTCATTTTTTCTCCTTCTTAGTAGCTGGTGCAGTGCTGTGTTTCTAACTTTT
>WYDI02010624.1:0-10933 GCA_009867235.2 Psittacus erithacus | reverse complement strand
CTGGACTGTTCTTATCTCAACCCGTGGGAGTTACATTCTTTCGATTCTCCTCCCCATCCCTCCAGGAGTGGAGAGGGTGGGGAGGACAAGTTGGGGGGGGGGAACGAGCAGGCTACATGCTTTTCTAATTTACGACTAAGCTTAAACCACGACACTAAGCCCAGTTCATACCATGGGGATATGAAGACAAGATGTATGTGTACAACAGTCCTTCTCCCCTTTGCTACACTTCAAATAGAAAGGAAATATGGGCATCTCAGCTGCAATGGAGACATGGTACCAGACAGTTTCAATGTAATCTGCAAAAGGAACTCAGTTGTAAACTGTTTAATCATCTCAGTGTGCCTCATCCACATCCTGACGGAAAGCTGGCTTTCAACAGCTTACTCTTATTTGATTTCAGCAACCAAAAGATTAAAAGATTCTGTATTTCACAGCTTCCACAGAGAGCCAAACTGAAAAACCAACCAACCAACTCTGAGACGATACACAGTTTGAAGCTTACAGGAAATCAAGGACCTTAGAAAATATTAAATAATTTGAAAAATTTCCTGAAATTTGCTAAATGCCCTGCTTTTGAAAAGAATACCGCAGTATTCTCCTTGAGGAGTCAAAACTGCCTGAAAGTGTTTGATCCACTTCAAGTAATTCTTGAAATAGACAGTAGTCCACTTTGAAGGCCATCCAAAGTGAAGTGGGACGAAAGTTACACTTTCCTAAAAGTCAGAGTTTAAAAAACGATGAAAAGATAGGTTAACTAAAATACATTAAAAAGCACAAAACACATCAGAATATGGCTTTATCTATATATTCTATACTAACCAATAAGAAGAAGGGTTCCAACAGCTATGCCTCCACCTGGAAACAAAATAAAATGAAGATAAAGTAAGACTACATTTTAATAGTATGTTAGAGAACAATTAAGTTTTCTTAGTTTGTAAGTCAAAGAAAGGTGATAACTGGGAATTTAAAAATATAAAAGTGAACAACATTTTAATTACCTTTGCAATACTTCCTACAATTCTCTATTATGAAATAATTATACGTTATATGTAATTACATATTACACATTACAATTACTTTCACAATATACTTACTATCATCACTATGGTTAAAAGATCCTGCAGAGCTCCACGCAACTATGCTCAAGTACTACAGTAATGATGTACGGTCTGAGCCAGCGAATTTTTACTTGGATGACTCAAGTGAGTAATCGTAGAATCAACTGAGTTGGAAAAGACCCCTCAGATCATCAGGTCCAACCATTCCAGCACTGCCAAGTCCACCACTAAACCATGTCACTATGGGCCTTGTTTACACGGCTTTGAACAATTCCAGGGCCAGTAATTCCACCACTGCCCTGGGCATCCTGCTCCAATGCCTGATCACACTTTGGGGGAAGAAATTTTTCCTAATATCCAGTGCAACCCCACCCGTGGCACAGCTTGAGGCTGTTACCTCTTGTCCTATCACTTGTTGCTTGAGAGAAGAGACCAGTCACCTCCTACATCAACTACAGGTTCAGGGTGTAACATGGACTCGCCACTACACTGTTATAGACTCTCATAGTCTATCTTCAACGACCCAATGTGCACCATCACTCACTTCCACAGGGAGGGCTTTCCCCTCAAGGAGTTCCCAACCCCAGGGAGAGCCCCCGGCTGCAGGAGCTCTGCTCTGAGGAGCAGCAGCTCCTTCGCACTCCGGGCCCGTGCGATCAGTGACCAACTATAGGTCACGTACCCTATGGGCTCAGGACCCACGTCCCATACCTGCGCTGCCAGCACCACAGGGACAAGAGCTGCTCACAGCAGAGTTTTCCTGTGAACACATTTGGGGGGAAAGAATTGGTGGGATTTGGCTAAGGCTTTGGTTGGGGCTCCAGTTAAATCCATATTAATCACTACCAGGTGATATTCTTCTGTACCAAGGACTGTGTATGTAAAGAGACCTAATAACAGGCTAGAAAATTACCAGCTGTATCAATGAGGTAAAATCCTGGCTTCACTAGTTTTTAGCTTATCACTGCAAACAGACACGGCAGTAAGGCAGGTAGGATTTCAACCAGTGGAACCTGGACAGACAGATCATGAACATTGTAACACACATCTGAAAAAAACCCAGGCTGCTAAAGTCTCTTGCAGTATGTCTTAGACATAAAAACAACTCTATGAATGCAGTCGACTGAAATATTTGCTCAAAAATAAAAATACAGTTTGACAGATTTATACATGGCCACTACTATTTTTCTTTTTGTTTAAACAATTACAGTAGATGCTTATGTCCCAATCACAGATGACTGAATGAATAATAGACAGAATACTCCCAATATGTGTTAATGCATAGGTTCTTATCTCATTGATCTCAACAGGGAAGACCAGGGTTAAAAAAAAAAAATAATAAAAAAAAAAAAATCAACTATGAACTCCCATCCTGGTTGATTTTCTTCCTCAAAGAGACAGCAAGCACAAATATATAACAGTGGTTTAAATGGTTGTCTCAAGAAGGAATTTTTACAAAGACAGTGAAAGAAGAATCCATATTTTATTTTAGGTTAAGAGTAAACAGATTTATAATCCAAATTCCAAGACTGAAAGTAGTGGAATAACTTGAAATCAGACTACAAATATTCTGCTGAACAATCACGTAAGACTGTAACATGAAAGCTAAAAATTCCTGAACTGTTCAGATGGCCCTATGCAACTAGCCTATTGCAGTGCTTTGCATGAAGGAAACTGCAATATGTCTTCTGCAATTACATACTGCTTTAAAAGCAAGTAAGGAGCAAATGGAATCACATCAGCACAATATCCAAAGCTCTTGATAAAAGAAGTCAATTCCGGACTGTAGAGGTAGACTCTAGTGAACAGGATAATTCAGTCTACCAATTTAAGAGCTGATTAAATTCACCTGAAATTGATTCTAGCGGGGATTGGATCAACTTCTTGATCTTCAGCTCTGCCAGTGGTACTACAAATGTTGATATACACCCAGAAGGAACAGAAAAAGCAAATTTTTCTCCCCTAGGTCAAAAAGTGCTAGTATTATAGCATAACACCTGAATTAAAACCGCAACAGAATCCCTTTGTCATGATGTACCACAATTTGAGCAGTACAAAAGTTTAATCAGCTACCAATTTCATAGTTGTAGTTCAACACATCACAAGTTTTTTAAGCTATGCTCCTGAGTCAAGATGTACAAAAGCCTCAATGTTTATGGCAAGCTGATCAAGTAATCAAGCATTTCCTACATATTTTAAAAAAAACAACAATCCAAAACCAACTAGAAGCACTGTTATCCTAGCATGAGAACCACTCATTAAATCCCCATGCTCTAATCCAGTACTTTCTGTTTCATTTTATTTGCTTGGGAGATAAATGCAAATGGCCCCAAAACACGTACCACAGGGGAAAGGAGGAGAAAAAAAGAACAAAATTAGAAAACATACAGATGCTTGATACAAAGTATGCTTCCAATATTCACCACATTCAATTGGTCACGGAGACAGAAAGCATGGCTCACTAACAATATTTGCTTAAAATCAGCATATATTCTATACAGCACATAGAAAAAAATAGCTCAAAATTATGAGATTTTACCAATCATGGCTTGACATGGAAAAGATGATCAAAACCGCCATAAGTAACATACTACGTCATGGCAATAGGGTCTTAAAACCTTGGTTATAAAAAGCTCGCTTGCAGCCACCACAGAAGTAGTGTCTCTTCTGCTTTTAAATTGCTTGCACAAGAGGGAATTTGTTTGTCAAACTGTATATCACTGCAATCAAAATTTTCATAAGCTGTATTTTCAGATCACCAACTGTACTGCCTCTTTCTACAAGCCAGAGCTGGAACATACAAACACATACCCTGTGCTAAAGGCAAAGTCAGGTCAGAGGATTGGCTTTACATTATCAGATGCAGTGAACAGTCTGAACAAATGTACTCTACTAGATGGAATATAAAACTATTGCAGTTACCATGGTTACACATTCATATTACAATGAACAATAATAATAGTAAATTAAGCAAAAACCAGAAAACATTAAAAAAATTAGCAGGAATGCTGACAGAATCAAAAGGAAAATGTAAAATCTTCATGTTTTCTAAGAAAATGGGTGAACTTGTAATTCTTTCTAACCTTGCTATTGTAATTTTTCTTTGTTAGTATCTAAGGGAATAGTACATGTAAACAACTATGCAAGACTTGCAACTTTCCACATTGCTACTTACAGCAATGAGATTTAAGATCCCAGAGATAAAAACACAACAGTCTTTGCAAGTTGAAAACCCACTGTTTTCAAAGGGTATCTGTGACCTTTTTTTAAGCACCTTGAAATAAAATATTCTGTACCACGTATGTGATGGTTATATTACACAATAGTTACAGCTCATTACAGAGAATATGGTCTATAAATCTTGAAAGTGAATTTGAATATAAAGCCTAGAGATGGTAACATGGCATTTGAAATCCAACACTTATCTACCACTACTTTTTGAAAGGAAATGCATTTATTAAGAAGAGCTAGCTATCAACAATACTGTAACAAATCAGGAGAATTTCAAAGTGGATATAAGCAAAAAGGAAATTCCCCACAAAGATAATCAAGCCTCTCTGCCACTGCAGGTTTTCAAGATTCAGCTGTACAAAGCCCTGAACAACCAACTCTGAATTCAGTGTTGAGCCCGCTTTAAGGTTGCTGGAGATGAATTCCTGAGGTCCCTCCCCAGTCTCCAAAATCAATGATTCTGTACAAGTCCACCTAGCTGGGCAGTCTATCTGTAACAATGCCTAATACCTGGTATCAACGGGAATTTTATTGTAGTTCAGCATTTTTGGCACAGTCTTTTGTGGCCTTATCCACTCAGCAAGTTTTCTGGCTTTTTAGGTTTTCCAGTTTTTCAAAAATGCCACAACCCAATGTTATTCCTAACACTGAACTACTTTCCTGATGTTAAAGTGTAAAACTTGTTAAGGTCAGGAAATAAAAGACGAGGAAAAGGTACTTTAGAAGGGATCCTGAGTTTACTGAAATAAGTCTCCCCAGTTTCCAGAACAGATCATATGCAAAGGATTTGTATACAAACCCAAACACATGTGAACCAAAACAACTGAAGATTATGTTAACAAGTGCCTGGACATTTAGGAGCCTGTTACCATGGAAGCTGCCTACATTGTCTGACCCATGTTGTGCAAAATCCACAGTTTATAAAAGGAAATATGAACAACAACTGGAATATTCAATGCAGATCTTGTACTTATGCAATTAAAGGGTTTTTTTAAAAAAATCACACTCACTTAATGAACTACTTCTCTCTTAAGGAGGGAGAGCTTTCTCCACAAAGATGCCAATCCCTGTTGAAAGTGCAGGTGTTCCCTTCCAGACACATACACACAAAAGATAAATTAGTGTGATTCTCGGTAAGATACACAGGCTGCAAAACTTCTTTACAAAATGGATACAACTTTTGTATTTGTCATTACTCTTTAGAATATCCTTAGAAAGAAAAGTGAACCACTCCTGAAATCAGGACATCCATGTACTCCTCCAAGGATGAATGACCAAAGCCAAAGTCAAACTTTCCTCACCTAAAAGTAGTCCCATCTATGTACACTGAAGATGTACTGCAGCTGTGCCAGTAGTTAGCAAGAGGGTCATGGAGCCCTACCATATACAGATGAAACAACCTGTTTATACTGGTGAAGTTAATTAGTTCTCAATCCAGGTAAACGGTACTACTTCATGCCACAGACTGTAACAACAGGTCAGTTCAAGGAAGTATCCAGCATCCTGACGCTGACAGCAGGCAAAAGCAGTTTCACAGACAGTATGAACACCATCACACCAGTATAATTTATCTAAACAGGGCATTTACAATGATGTAGTGGTGGTGAGCAACATGGAAAAGACACACTGAGAATCCAGGCTTACAGTCAAACACATCTTAAAAATGCCTAAAAATTCTGAACAACCAGAACTACACCACATGCAACTAGGAGTTGACTCGGCAAACACGTTTTCTAAAACTGAAAAGTTCAGGCCCCTTACTTAGTCTGAAACAGACAAGCACATGTTTCTCAAAACCGACAGCTTCAGACCCCTCAGTCTGAAATAAACAGGAATGCGTTACTAAGTTACAGAGTACCTTTCCACTCTAGAAAGGTTGCTTAAACCGATTTATATGAGCGGTAAATGGCAATCTTCTGCGCCCCCAGCAGCAGGCTGGGAAGCGGGCTCACTCGCCTGTTCCTCCTCACACGGGGCGGAGGGCTCAAGGCAGGAAACGGATCCTGCTTTGCCCCTTCTTCTTCCCCCCTCCCCCCCCAATTCTCTCCCCAATCCCGGGAACAGTGGGGGGGAAGGAAAAGCCTGCGGAAGTAGCTGCGGGGTTGCGGAAAGTAAAAGACAGGCAGGGCCTAGCAAATCAGAGGGCCGCCAGGCTGAAGGAGGGGGTGGCAGCAGCCGGGTTCCAGGTCCCGCTTCCCACCAACCTAGCACACAGTCCAGGGAGGGGAGCCCGCTGGAGAGCAGTAGCTGCCCGTGGCGAACGGAGGGCCGGGTGCCCGCCACAGTGGCCAAGCGGCTGCCGGCCGCGGCCTTCCGCTGGAAACTGGTGGCCCCGCGGCCCGGCGCCACCCCGCCGGCCGCGGCCGCCATCTCTGCTGCCCGTCGCTTGACAGGAGCAAGGGGCCGCCGGGAAGAATCAAGCCTTTTCCAATCCACCAATGGGAGAGCCGCGTAGGAAGTCCGCTGTCCAATGGGAGACTGCGTTGTTTGCACGTCGCGGGCTAAAGGGGCGGGGAAGGTTGAGGCGCTTGGTGGAGGACAGGTAGGTGCGTGTGGGGGGGGGGCTGGGCTTTGTGGGGTATGTTTTGGCCGAGACCTGGAGCAGCGGCCGGGTGCGAGGGGTGGGTTGGGCGGCGCCGTACCCTGCCCTATAACGGAGGAGGTGTGGAATAGTGCCGCGGCGGTAACTCGGCCGTGCTGCAGAGGGGAGCCTTCCTTTTTTTCTTCCGGGGAGTTGGGTTGCCGAATGGTCAGTGAGCCCTGAAGGGAGAAGCCTACCTAGCCTGTGCACCCATCAGTGCCTTCGCCAGTCTCTGTGCCGCCCGGTCGGCGTCCCCTTTCGAAAAAGGCCTGTGTGCGAGTTTGGAAGGAAGAAGTGTTTGTAAAGCGTTTTCTAACGGTTTTCAAGTAACTGTATGTGACGTAGTATATGAGTGTACTTGGGGTCTCGTTTGTACATAACTGCAGATCTGTAATAAATGTATGATTTCAGACTCCCTCACTTGGAAGCAGTGGCTCTTGGTCATGCCAAGAGCTATAAGGGAAAAAGTTACTTTACATGAGAAATGTAGTTGTTGAATCAGTTACTAAAACCCCTAAAAGTTTTTTTTGTGTTTTTTTTTTTTTTTTTTTTTTTTTTTTTTGAGAATTAGCATGTCCTTTACTTTTTATTAGCCATTTATTGCTAGCAGCCTGTGGCCTCGTACACTGCAGCAAACAACCACCCTAAACTGAGTGCATGTAAAAATTGGTGAGATATTTGAACTTGGTATTTTGTTTTCTGTACCTATATACAAAGACATTAAAATGCTTTTTATCTTAATGAAGAACTTTAGTATGCTTGCTATGTAAATCAACACTTTATAGTACTCTGAATTTAAGAGAAATCCTTATGTGCATATAGAATAGCCACTGTCACAGGTATTTTTGTGTTCGTTTTTAATCTGTTGGCATTTCAGATGCATCCCAAGCTACTTGAAGGCATTTGCACATAGTAGGATGTACTAATGAGGCTGTAATGTAATTTTCTACTCTTAAGCTCCAATTTTAGTGATTTTGTTATTGATCTAAGCCATTATTTTTGAGCACCTCTGGTTGTTGATCCTACCTTTTTTGGGGGGGCGGAGGGGGAGCGGGGAATTTTCATATTAAATATAAGCAGCAATAAAGGCCAACAATATGGTAACAATCCTGAACCTCAAAGGTTTTTCTCCATATCAAATTCAAACTCAGGAGGGTGAACTTTCAGTATTATCTCTTCCTGGTTGGTGAAACTGCATTCAGTTTGCTGCTGGCCAAGCATCTTATGTGTTAAACACTGGGCATTTTAAATCTTTATCATGGGTATCAAGAGGTTGCTTTCATGTTTTGTGTTTGCTGCAGAACTGTGAAATATTTAAGAATATTTAATTTCAAATGTAGATTATTGTTCAAAGTTAGAAGTATTTGTCTTTAGAGGAAAAAAAAAATCAAAGGATGCATTTAAAAAAACGGCAAGAAATAAATATACCTACTGAATGTCACTTCTCTTTGGCCCTAGTAATGAATTGTGAGTATCTGGACTAGGAAAGATGTTAACAAAATAAAGGAAAAACGTGTAATTCACAGTCCATTTAAGAGTTCAAGAATCTGTTATCGTCTGCGGGATCCTATGGTGAAGGAATTATGGTGTATAATTAAGTGAGGGGAACTCAAGAGTTCTTCACTTTTGAAACATCACATCAGCTCTTCCATTTCTTACTGCACTGTCATTCTGGAGTCCAGATATCCAAATATAACACTATTAAAAAATTGAAGTGTATTTATTATATTACCTTTTTTACAGAATACTTGTAGGCCCAATAAGGATATTTTTGATAAGTCCCCTCTTACCTGCGAGAAAAAGAATCACTGACTTTATCTCAGTGATTACTTTTCTCCTCATTCCAAGCAGTAAGCTTTCTTTTGTTACTTCAGTGAGACAGAGGATTTCCTTGCTTGTTTTTTAAATGAAATACACTAGTATAGGCTGCATGAGGTGCAAGCATACATTTAGAGCAGGGCCCTCTCTTCTGTAGTTCCATTTCTCATTACTACCTCTCTGTCTTGTACTTTTTATACTTTTTTTCCATCTTCTTCCAGGGCAGTTAAAACTGGAGGCTGAGTAATTTTTATCTCTTTCATTGTGGAGCCCACATAATGGAAGTATCTTACTATTGGGAATACTTGTGCAAGTTTACTGGAAATCTCAGCCTTTCTTGAGGTGATTATAATAGGTCAGCATTGCTAACACAGAAAATCTTTATTTCATTTTCTTCTATGCTTCCAGTCAAACAAACTCTGGTGCTTGTCAGATCCTTTCCTGAGCTGCTTCAGCTCACTAATCTGATTTGGAACTATCTAATCAATTTAATAGTTTAATGTGTCATACTGCTGATAGATGCAACAAGGGCACATACACACAGTGGGAGGGGGGCGGTTGAACCTTCCACCTCTTACTGACTGTGAACCTTGCAGCTATTTCAGAATTTCATGTGGTTTTAAATAATGATATTTTTTGTTGTAAATTTTTGGCTTACATACTTTGGAATATAGAGATACTGTCCCTTACGCTGTAACTTATAACAGGAGAGGCTGTTTCAGGTGTTACCAAAAAAATATGGAGTAGAAATAGCTTTTCATGTAAGACCTGAATGTTAAAAAGTATTGCAATAGTTCTGCCTGTGAGGTTTATTTTTCCTGTTGTATTTTAAGATGATGGGTACATTTAAAGCACTACTGATTTAGAAAATGGGGAATTAGCTTATTTTCAAGGATCTAATTTTAGAATAAATTATTTAATACAGTAAAGATTTACAACTCCATGAGGGCTTATGAAAACACCACTTAAAACATCCAATTTTATTATATGAAGATATGATATAATAGGTATCACAGAAACATGGTGGCATGGCTCCTTTGACTGGAGTGTTGGAATGGAAGGTTACAGGCTCTTTAGAAAAGACAGGCCCGGCAGATGGGGAGGGGGAGTTGCTATTTATGTTAGGGATAGGCTGGAGAGTATGGAACTCTGTCTGGGGGCAGGTGATCAGTTAACAGAAAGTTTGTGGGTCATGTTTAAAGAGAGAGCAGCTATGGGGGACATTACTGTGGGGATCTGTTACAGACCACCTGATCAAGAGGACTCTGTGGATGAAGCACTGTATAGACAGATAGGAACAGCCTCACGCTTGCAGACCCTTGTTCTCATGGGGGACTTCAACCACCCAGATATCTGTTGGAGGGACAGTACAGCCCGGCACAAGAAATCCAGGAGGTTCCTCAATTGCGTGGAAGACAACTTCCTTCTGCAAGTAATAGAGGAGCTGACAAGGAGAGGTGCCATGCTTGACCTCGTGCTCACCATCAGGGAGGGGCTGGTTGGAAATGCGATGCTCCAGGGCAGCCTTTGTTGTAGTGATCATGAGATGGTTGAGTTTGAGATCCTCAGGACAGTGAGAAGAGCGTGCAGCAAGCTCACTGCCCGGGACTTCAGGAGAGCAGACTTGACCTCTTCAGGAACCTGCTTAATAAGGTTCCACGGGATATAGTCCTAGAGGGCAGGGGAGGCAAAGACTGTTGTTGGTCGATATTCAAGGATCACCTGCTACAAGCTCAGGAGTGTTGTGTCCTGACTAGAAGGAAACGTGGCAGGAGGGCCAGGACACCTCCTTGGATGGATAAGGAGCTGCTGAGGAAACAGAGGGAAAAAGGAGGCTTATAAAAGGTGGAAGCAAGGACAGGCGGCCTGTGAAGAATACAGGGATGTTGTCCAGGAAGCTAGGGACCAGGTTAGAAAAGCTAAGGCCCAGTTAGAATTGAACTTGGCTAGGGATGTAAAAGATGACATGAAGGGATTCTGTAGTTACATTGCGGATAAAAGACAGACTAAGGACAATGCGGGCCCAAGCTCTCAGGAGAACTGCCTACCCTGGATTTGGAGAAGGCTGAGGTTCTTAATGACTTCTTTGCCTCAGTCTTCACTGGCAAGTGCTCTGACCACACCACCCAAATCTTGGAAGGCAGATGCAGGGACTGTGAGAATGAAGACCTTAGGCCCACTGTAGGAGAGGATCTGGTTTGAGACCATCTTAAGAACCTGAACATGCACAAGTCCATGGGAC